>SJYQ01001646.1:163048-228576 GCA_006410935.1 Redunca redunca | reverse complement strand
CTGACCAGCACCCCCAGAAGTTTTAGTAAAGAAGTCTGCTTGCCGTTTGGCTGGGAAAGTCTCTCCGGGGCTGCGATTGCCCCTTTCCAGCCCTTACGGCTCTGGCTGCCTGTCCCTGGCGGGGGATGGTCTGTAGCCAGCTACTTCGGTTCTGTCCTTTGTTCTGTGCGCAGTCCTGGTGGTGTCCTATGTTCGAGCTTTTCGTGTAGTTAGCTATCTTGGGTTTACTAGCCCAAGTTAGTTCGTTCTGGTTACTTGCCGGGCTTTCCTACCCGATTCTTACAAAGCTGTGCAGCCCGCACCTCGCACGCGTGTCCCTGCCCCGCCCCCACTTGCTAGTGGCGGGTGCAGGTTTATGTGCTGCTTTTCCGCTGGGGAAGTCACTGTTGGGCTTGTAATCTGTCGTTTTTAATTATTCATTTATGTATCGTTCCTGTTATGATGCCCTCTGTGCTTCCAGGGCTCGCCACAGACTCGGCAGGGAGACTGTTTCCTGGTGTTTGGAAACCTCTCTTCTTAAAGTTCCTTTCCTGGGTCGGGCTTCCCTATCCGGGACGGAGCTCCCTCCCCACCTCCTTTGTCTCTTTTTTCGTCTTTTATATTTTTTCCCTACCTGTTTTTGAAGGCAATGATCTGCTTTTCTGGGTGCTTGATGTCCTCTGCCAGCATTCAGAAGTTGTTTTGTGGAGTTTGCTCAGCGTTGAAATGTTTTTTTTGAGGAATTTGTGAGGGAGAAAGTAATCTCCTCGTCCTAATCCTCCGCCATCTTCCCAGAATTCAGCATTTTTTAAATTATGGAAAGTTTTGAGCATTTGTGGGGATGAGATAGTGAACCTTCACATCCTCAGCCTTTATCCGCATTTTGCCACTCTCTTTAATCTTCCCCTCTGTGGTATTCCTGCTCTTCCTTCCTCTATGTTGAATATTTTAAGGCAAGTGGAAAATGTAGAGCAGGTAATCACAAACTGAAGGTGTCCATAATTCATGCAATTTCCCTTAACAAAGCCCATGGACCTGGACTTTATAGGAAACAGGTGTACCACTGTGATGCCACAGGCTCTCCAGGTATGGGTGCTACTCACTCACCTGTATGCCTCAGACTTGGCCTTGGGCTGGTGAGAGAAGTTGTTTGTATTATTTTTCTGTTTATCATAATTAAAACTATATCACCTTCTTGATTTAAAACCATTTGGGGGATTTGCATGAGTTACTTTTTTTTTTTCCCTTAATTTTTTTTGGCCACACAGCTCTTGGGATTTTAATTCCCCAACCAGGGATCAAACCCTTGCCGTCTGCAGTGAAAGTTTTAACTACTGGAATTCCTTGCATGAGTCACTTTAAGTATTTGGGGAAAACTTCCTTTGGAGCCAGAGGTGGACAGGCCCAGGGTGTGGACAGGCCAGGGAATCTGTTTCAACCTTGACCATAAATCTATTACTGTTCTTTAGTATAGAATGTTCTCACAGGTTAGTAAAGCTTGTTGTTCTTGTTGTTTAGTTGCTTAGTCATGTTTGACTCTTTGTGGCCAGGCTCCTTTGTCCATGGGATTCTCTAGGCAAGAATACTGGAGCAGGTTGCCATTTCCTTCTCCAGGAGATCTTCCCAACCTAGGGATCGAACCCACATCTCCTACTTTGAGCCATCAGGAAAGCTGTGTGCAAATAGATAGCTTTTGTAAATGAAATGGTAATCACATGTTACATTACTGGTTTGTTAGTGTTTTAGAATAATTTCTCTCTCTCTCTTTTTTTCCTGGCTCTCCCTCCCCAGTGCAATTCCAAGCATAGCAGGTCTTAGCACCACACAGAGTTGTATTCGGTTCCTGTACTGCTGTAACAAATGATCAGACTTAGTGGCTTAAAACAAGGCAGATTTATTATCTCATAGCACAGTGAGTGGTTCAGAAGGCTGAGCTGAGCCTCACTGGCTATGATGAAGGTTTTACAGGACTCTCTTCCTTTTGGGGAGCTCTAAGGGAAGAATCCACTTCCTTGCACTTTCCAGCCCCCCCCCCCCAAACACATCTTCATTTCTGGGTTCAAGTCCTCTCCCTCCATCTTCAAATCCAGCAGTGGCAGGATTCTCTCTGCTGCTTCCCACTTCCATCCCCAAGGACCCCAATTACATGGAGACCACCAGGAAAACTCAGGAGAGTCCCCCTATTTCAAGGTCAGCTGATTAGCAACTGTATCTACCCTTTGGTATATGGCATTATGCTGCTTTTATTTCTCTTTTTTCACTGCTACACTCAAAGGGAAAAACAATATTTTTTTAATCATTCAGTAAAAGCATGGGTGCCCATGGGTGTATAAGGCATTCTCCCTAGATTTAAAAACTCAGTCTGCCCTGAAGGGGGCTTCCCAGGTGGCTCAGTGGTAAAGTATATGCCTGCCAATGGAAGAGACACAGGAGATACAGGTTCAGTCCTTGGGTCAGGAAGATCCCCTGGAGGAGGAAATGGCAACCCACTCCAGTATTCTTGCCTGGAGAATCCCATGGACAGATGAGCCTGGTGGGCTACAGTCCATGGGGTCGCAAAGAGTCGGACACAATGGCAATTGAGCACACACGAATATGACATCATGCACTCATGGTTTCCGTGGCTCAAGGAAGCGGGTGTTTCGGGGAGGAGGGAATTGTTCTGCCTTCCACAGCAGGGAAGCAATTTTAGAGCTAGTGAGACTAGCTAGAGCTCATTTACTCCTTGCAACTGCATAGCTGGGAAGTGGAGACTTGGGCGTAGCATTTATTAGGAGCCTGCCCTGTGTCAGGCACCCGTAAGTGACGAGCTGAGCCTCTAGCCCCACCGCTGTCCGAGGGCCCATCCCTGCCCTTCCTCCTGCCTGCTGGGTGAGTGTGGCTCCCTGACAGACCTCCGGCTTCCTGTCCCTCCTTCCTTCTGCCCACTCACATCTCCCTCCAGTGACGGGAGCAATAATGCATTTTCCAGAAGTTCCTTTCTAAAGGAAGACTGCGGTGTTGTCAGTAGTTTCGAGCCTTTTAAATTTTAGGGCTCCTTGTCTTCTCCAGGGGGCACCATGTTTTTCTCATCCCCTCAGAGCATGATTCATTCATTCATTTATTTATTTGAAATCACTCAGTCCAAACACATCAGAAAATTTACGTGGAAATTCTAAGAAACTTCAGCTTGTGCCCATTCCTCTCCCCGCCCCCCTGCTGCTTAGGACCGAATCTCCTATCACTTTCTTTTTGTCTTCGGCACATTCCTTCTGTCTGTTCTGGTTTTCCCTTTAATAAGTAAGCTTGTGTGTGTTAGTCACTCAGTCGTGTCCTTCTCTCTGCAACCCCGTGGACTGTGTCCCGCCAGGCTCCTCTGTCCATGGGATTCTCCAGGCAAGAATACCAGAGTGGGTTGCCAACCCAGGCTTGGATACTTGTTAAAAAAAAAAAAAAAATGTGTGAACTCCGTTGTGTTTATGTCCCATTTGGACCCTAGGGTGATATCTGTCCGGTTCTGGGAAAGGTTGCAGCAGCCCTTTGTGAAGACTTGGGCCCTCACCTCTTGTTTTCTGTTCTTTTTATTCTTCATAAAGCTTCGGGCCACTCAGGCTTTTTCTCTCGCCGTGGTGTGTGGGGGCTATGCTCTGGTTGTGGAACTAGGGCACAGGCTCAACAGTCGTGGCACACGGGCTTAGCTGCTTCTCGGCACGTGGGATCTTTGATCAGGGATCAAACCCGTATCTCCTTGAATTGGCTGACAGAGGCTTTGCCACTGAGCCACCAGGGAAACCCAAAAGCTATTTTAGAAAAAACAATACAAACTATATTATATACAAAAATAATGTTTTTAAAATATGTATACGTGTGTGTGTGTATATGTATAACTTAAAGAAGTAAAAAAAATACCCATCTTAGGCAGTAGAATGTTAGCAGTTGGTTTGAAAATCCATGTATGACAGTCTCTCACCCTCAAGTCAGCATTATTGTGATTTCTATTCATTTTTTTCTTGCCTGCCTTTATAGTTTTCTAATTGTGTATGTGTCCCAAAGAAGTATACTGTTTAGTTCTGCTTACTTTTGAATAAGCAGTGCAATGGAGTCATACTCTAGATGTTCTTCTGTGACGTATCATATTGCTCAAGGGTACCTTTTTGATATTCGTCTGTGCTGATGCTGGTCACTGTAGTTTATTCATGCTCAAATTCAGGGTCATCAAAACCCTAATGCTGGGAAAGACTGAAAGCAGGAGGAGAAGGGGACAACAGAGGATGAGATGGTTGGAAGGCAACACTGTTCCAACACTGACTTGATGGACATGAGTTTGAGCAAGCTCCAGGAGTTGGTGGTGGACAGGGAAGCCTGGCATGCTGCAGTCCATGGGGTCACAAAGAGTCGGACACAACGAGCAACTGAACTGAACTGTGCTGATGCGGGTCGCCTAGTGATGCATGGTCACTGTTCTTCATTGTGGGCACTGTCTGGATCTCCTCTCTTGTTTTCTGGGTTGTTTGGTTGCTTCTTCTTATTATAAAACCATGTTCCTGGTTATTATGTAACCATGTTATAAAAGTATGCCTGGTTCCCGTGTGCCATAACTTCTTCAGCACATATTCCTAAAAGGTGTGCTGGGCTATACGGTGTGCATATGTTTAATTTGTTTAAATTTTTAAATTGTAAAATGTGCATAACATAAAACTTCCCACTTTGACCACTGTTTGGTGTCCGGTTTAGTGACAGCGAGTTCATTCACATTGTCTTGCTGCCGTCACCACCATCCATCTCCAGAGCATGTTTTCATCTTACGAAACTGAAGCTCAGTACCCATTAAACCATAATCTCCTATTCTCCCTCCTTCCAGCCCCTGGCAGCCACCATTCTGCTTTCTGTGTTTATGAATTTGGCTACTCTGGGCACCTCATATAAGTGAAATCATACAGTATCTGCCCTTTCCTGGCTGGCTTATTTCTGTTAGCATTATGTCCTTGAGGTTCAGGCATGTTATAGCATGTGATGATATTTCTGTTTTAAAGCTGAATGATATTCCAGTGTGTGTTAACCATATTTGGTTCACCCATTAATCCGTCAGACCCTTGGTTTGCTTTAACTTCTTAGCTCTTGTGGATAAAACCACTGTGAACACAGGTGTACCAATATCTCTTCAGGTCCCACTTTCAGTTCTTCTAGGGTGTATACCGAGGTGGAATTGCTGGATCAGATGGCAGCTCTGTTTTTTAATGTTTTGAGGAACTTCCATTCTTTTGCACAGTGGCTGCACTCTTTCATATCCCATCAGCTATGCACAAGGGGTTTGTTTATCCACATCCTCACCAATACATTACTTTCTAGGTTTTTCATGGCATTCATTCAGATGGGTGCAAAAAGGTATCTTGTGGTTTGTTTTTAAAATTTTCAACTGGAGGATAATTGCTCTAGAATATTGTGCTGGTTTCTACCATACATCAATATGAATCAGCCATAGGTATGTCCCCTCCCTCTTGAGCTTCCCTCCTACCTCCCTTCAGGGTGGTTTTGACCTGCATTTCCTTAATGACTAGTGATGTTGAGCATATTTTCATATGTCTGATGGTCATCTTTGTATCTCCTTTGGACAAGTGTCTATTTAAGTCATTTACATATGTTCCATTTTACTAAGAAATGCCAAATAGTTTATCAAAGTAGTTGGAACAGCTTATAGGTAACCAGCAATTTTTGAAAATTTCATTGATGCCATGTTTGTGCCAACTGTTGAATGGTCAGACTTTGAATTTTTGCCAGTCTGCCAAACAAAATGACGGGTCCTTATGGTTTTAACTTGCAGATGCTGTAAAGTGTCATCTTCTGGTTTGTGATGTATCTTTCTCGTTTTGGGGTAATATCTTTTGATGACCAAAAGTTTAAATTTTAACATGGTTAAATTTATCAGTCTTTTATTTTATGGCCCCCAGGTCATGAACACATTTTCCTATAATTTTTTATAGGTTTACCAACTTTCAGGGTTAGGTTCTTGATCCAGATAGGGTTATCTGTAAGGTAGGCTGTGAGTGGAGCTTTGCGCGTTTTCCCACAGGGTTGACCTAAGGAATCGATTCTTAGAGCAGGTGCTGGAAGTGTCAGCTGATGACAAGGGAGCTTCTGCAAATGGTACCCTCCTTCCTCCATTCTGACAAGTGAATCCTGAGAGAGAGACTGCCTTCCCTGCTGATGGGCTGCGGCAGCACATTAGCACAGCCTTCTGTTAGTCATGTGTCTTCAGCTCTGCTCACAGCTGCCTGGCCGCCCTCTCAGGGTGGGACCTAGAACCTGATCTTGTGTGATATACTCTTAAATGTCCATGTTCTGAAGAAGTGAAGAGGGTTGACGGACAGGTTTATCACAGATGACATGAGGTGGATGTAAGGGGGCAGCACGCTGCACGTGGACGGAGGGCGGACGGTGCCGGTGTTCCCACCCGGCAGGGTCTTCTCGACCTACTCCCCACATGTCCTTCCTAGAGACGATACTTCCTGGGAGCCAGCATTTTCTTTTTAACCAGGGCCTAACCCCTCTACCTGGGCAGGTGATTGTGAGGACTTCGGAGGCATGTCTAGTTGCCTAGGATACAGCCAGTGCTATCACTGCTGTGATCAGTGTTGTTATCCTGGGCGGGGGNTGAGGAAAGTGACTGTAGGTGAGGGCGGGGGTGGGGAGCGTCCCATGTAGTTCTAACCCACGAAACCCTGGAGATGCTAAAGTGGGTGCCCTCCTATATGGTTCCTTGTCCTCTTTGGAGTAAAATAAGGTTGCGGGTAAGTCGGTGGTCTTCCTTCTTATGAGGAGACCTCTCTCCTGAGGCCTGTTAGGGACTACAGACCCTGCTATCCAACCCCATTCCTCTGCCACTACCATTGCTAACCCCCCAGAGAGCTGAGTCCTCACTGTGGCCGAGCCCCGAGCCCCAGAAGTTATGGGTGTGGGTTGTTGATGCCGGATGACTAAACAAGTAATTCTCTTATTATGTCTGGCCATAATGAATAAATACCTGAGGATCAGGTGTGCCTACAATGGGTTTTTTTTCTTTTAACTGGGCTGACTGCCCTGGGTTTCCCATGGGATAACACCATACTTAAGAGACTTAAGAGTAAGGTTCCATTGACTGTAAATGCAAGAAAGGGGGTTTTCTGTTCTCAGAGGAAGCCACAGCAGCTGAATGGACTGGGAGCCAGTTGAAGGGTTAGCTTGGGAATCTGGACCTGCAGGTTCTCTTCTGTCAACTGGGCCTTGTTGCCTGGGGCCCGGTGATAGTCACAGGGGTCCTTCTTCCCACGTGTCCTGAGAGGGGCTGGCTCCTCCCAGCAGAAATCCGGGAAGGTGGTCAGCTCTCTGGAGTGACCAGGTCCACAACCCAAGGCCTTCCCTGGCAAGTCCCCAGGGAAGGGGACCTGGTCTCCAGGTCCGTCACAAAGTGGCACAAACTGAGTGCTGGCTTAAAAGCCAGAAGTTGATTCGCTTGCAGTTCTGGAGTCTAGGATCAAGGTGTTTCAGGGCCGAGCCATCTCTGCAGGCTCTGTGGGGGCGGTCTGTCCAGGCCACTGTGCCTTTCTGCTGTTCCTGGCCCCCCCCAGCTGCAGCTGCCTCACTGCAGTCTCAGCCTCCGTCTTCACAGACATCTTCCCTTGTGTGTGCACACGTCCCTCACATACTGTCTCCCATCCGCCATGGATTAGGGCCCACCCTCCTCCAGGTGACCACATCTTACCTTGATGACATCTACTAAGACCTCATTCCCAAGTAAGGCAGTGCATAGGTCCTGCAGGCTAGGATTGAACAGATCTTCGCTGGGACACTGTTCACCCCGCAGCACTGGGCGCCTGCAGAGATAGGAGGAAAGCCCTGTGAAACCCTTGCAGGAACGTGATATCCACACGCAGGGTCAGTGGGCCTGTGTATCTGTTTTTCTTGGTAGTTCATTTTATGGTACTTTTCTTAAACTGGAGGGGTAGGGTGAGCAGCGCTGCCTCAGCGCCTCTCCTGGGTCCCCTATGCTGGGGTCCCCCAAGAGAGGCCTCCCATGGGGGTCAGGAGAGCAGACTGGACATCACCCAGCTCCCCTTCCTCACTTCTGTCATGGTGAGTCCACTGATCTTCAGTTTCCAAAGCCAAACCCTCAGAACCACCCTCTCTTCCTCCTCCGCAGAGTCCTTGGGTCCTACCATTTCAGCTCTAGCCTCCAAGCCTCTCACAGGCACAGCTGTTGCAGGGGCCGGCCCCACCCCTATCTTGGCCCCGCCCCACTCCACTGTGGCCCCGCCCTCCAAGTAGCTCTGCACAGCCTCTTACACCCAGCAGTCACTGGGGACTGACTTTCCCATGGATGAAGGAAACCCCATAGCCCAACATCAGGCCCCCTCGGCTCAAGCCCCTTCCACCCTTGTCTTCCACCTGAGGCTCGGGAGCCCTGGGGACAGGCTACATGCCACACACCCTCCTGCTCCTGCCCCTGGGCTGGAGCTCCCTGGTCCGTTCCCCTGCAGAGCCCTGTCCCCTCCAGGCCCTAGAGCAGAGGCTCCCAGATCCCAGAAGGGCCAACTGGAAGTGAGTGCCCCACCCTGGAACTCCAGCATGCGTCACTCGCTCTCTGCCCCCTCTCCATTTCATTTGGGTGTGGGTCTCAACATCTCTGCTGGATCCTAAGCTCCTTGAAGGCGGGCACTGTCTTATATATTTTTATCTCCATCACAGTGGAATTTATTTAATATATAGTAGAACTCAAATGACTGAATAAATGAACAAATATCTGTGCGAACTAAAGCCGAGACCACTCACATTGAAGACGAGAAGCCCCTGGCACCCACATCCCCAGGCAGGCAGGTCAGGGCTCCTCTCCCTCCCCCACTGAGAATGCTGGACCTTCCTACATCACCACTAGACTAGCTGTTGGCTCCCACATACAAAGTTGATAAGAATAATTTTTTAAAAACTATAAACATTTCTACTCAAGGCCCTTAAAACTCCCCATGTTTTTGCTTTTTATTGACAGTGAGTGAAATGTTTTGACTTTGGTACAATACATGAGCAAGGTAAACTCCCATTTGGAGAAAATACCAGGCAAAAATTTCAACAACCTTAATGAAACCAGATATCTATAACCAAGAGGAAGAAAACTAAAAGAACTTTCTTAATTTTACTAAACTAAAATAAGGTATAAGTTGATGGCAGCTTGTAACTGAGAATGAATGAAAATGCAGAGCTACAGAAAAATTCATATTTTCAGCACTGATTCATATTTTCAGATGCTAGGGTATGAGATATATACCATACACATAAGATATATATGTATGTCTATAATATGTATAACATGAATTTCTGTTAGACCTGTGGAAATTGATACATTCAGATTCTTCAGAAGTTCCTTTTATAGTAGATCAGGGTCAGCCACTTCTCTCTTCTGGGTGGAATCACTGGGCTATCTGTTGGTGAGGGAGCCATGTCGTCTGTAATCTGGAGACACCATTCCTTTCGTCTTACAGCCCGAGGTCATAGGTGGTCAGGCTACTTTTCAGGGGCCATCAAGGACGTAAGAGGTTCCGTCCTTCCAAAGCTCTTTCTTCTGCACAAGGACAAAGGCGCTGTCCTCTGTTGGCATCACCAGTGCGTGACGCCACCCTCAGCATATCAGGCTCATCTCTACTTTTAGTCCTGTTATAAATGGAGGCCCTGGGCTCACCTCGGGTGACCTCAGGAGACAGTTGGCCACTTACCTTCTTTGGCAGCAGTAAAAGGTGAGGTTTTTGACTACCCTGCAGCATTTTTGATTTCTGAGGCTTCCTTCCCTGTGCAATGTCCCCAAACTCATGTCATAAAGGCATCGAAAAGCAATTAGAGAACCACAGCTGCTCAGGGCCGCAGCTGCTGGGCTTCAGGCCTGGACAGTAATGGAACTGTTTCAGAGCAGGACACACTGAGTGAACGAAGGGGTCAGAGTGCCTGGTGGGACCCCAGGCCATGCGGTATGACCGCTCCAAGCACGGTGTGGCATGGTTGGATCTAGCTGGCCAAGGGCAGACCACATGAATCCTGTGTCTGGGTTCAGCATGTTGGATGTTGTTCAGAAGGCAGTGGCACACCCCAGGAGGGATTTAAAGGGGGAATAACATGATCAGAATTGCATCTTTGGGAGATGACTGGCAGGCGAGTAAAGCCAGAAGAGACAGGTCAGTTTGGAGGCTGCTGCAGCAAACTAGACCAGAAACAGCCTGGACCAAGGCAGGTGTGGTGGTGACAGGTCTGAGCTCGAAAAGGATGTGCCACCTGCTAAACCCGTGGGAACAGTACCTCCCGCTGGTGGTGGCACCGGGCCTTGGCCCTTAGTGCCAGGGAGCTGGAGTCAGCCATCCTTCCCTTGTCACTTCCTAATCCTGCATCTCCGGCAGGTTTCTTAACTATTAGGACTTAAGCAGGTACAGTTGTAAAATAAACTTGTACCTAAGTTTGTCCTGACAGTTAAATGAGCTAAAGCTTTGCTCCAAGGGAAGGTCTGGGTTAACATAAAATTATATTTTGAATTTGATGCTATTAATCTGCAGGAATATTAATGTTGTCAGCTGGTTGGCTGTGTGTGACTGCCATGGCCAGTCCAGCCTGGACGGAGCCCAGCCCCAGGGGCAGGGCCCCACCTGCTGCTCTCAGGGGGCTGGGCACTCAGAGGTTGGTGTGTTTGTGGTCCCGCCAGGCTGGCTCTGCCAGGAAGGAAGCTTCTGTCTTCCTGTCAATCGAGTGGAGAGCAGGGAGGGACTGCAGAATGGACCAGCTCTTCCTTGGGGTTGCAAACCTGGGCCCGGAATGCATGCATCCAGAGGGTCGCTGCTCTGCTATAGGCCTGAGAAAACTTTTTCTCAGCGTGGGAGGAGCTGTAGCCAGATTATTGACGTGCTTTTTGAATGCATTGCAATTATAATCAGATTATCCATCTAGCTGGAGGCAGTTCTTGGTTTATTAGAGTGCTTTTTCTTCATTACAGTGAGCTACTTGCCAGTAGAACTTAATTTATTTCAGGAAGTCACAAGATGAGCACGTTTGGCTTTGCTAGGGTCGAGGCCTGCAGAGCTGCCTTCTGTTTGTATGTTGACGTGTTTATTGGACGGGCATCTGGAGAGAGTTACTAGGGAGGGCAAGGGCGCCGCAGCACCGCGCTCACTGCGCACGCGCACCGCCAGGGTGCCTCCACGGCCTCCACGTTGTGGGGGATGCGCAGGCTTCTGCGCACTGGATCCAAAGCAGAGCAAGTGTATGTGGACACGTGACTGTGCCTGTTAATGCTCCACGCACACCCCTTCAGCACTGGAATTGTGTGTCTGGATTCTGTTGAGAAGATAATATTTGTGCAAAAGAGATTTGTAAGGCTCACGCTGCCGCTGACTTTGTGCTTTGACTTGAATGTTTATAAGGAATTTTGAACGTGTTTGGACATAGCTTGTGTGTGTTCTGTCAGAAGCACGCTCCAGGAGCGTATTCGACCAGGCGCTAGATTCGCAAATGTTTTAAGTTTTGTGTGTGGAGACATTAAACACATCTCCATCAGTGACCACCCAGGAATGTAACATGATATTTTATCTGTGCGTTACTACTGTTCTGGGTTGTGCTCAAAAGTTGGCCAGACCTTCAAGAATAGGTTAGTGGTGTTTCGGAACAAGATCATTTAAATTCTGTGCTGGGACTTCTCACCAGGAAGCTGTTTTAGACACTCATTTCCCATATGTCAACACTAACAACAAGTGCTTTTGTTCTCAGTGGATTTTGTTGCTGCCCTTCAACAGTCAGAGACAGGTGGCAGACTTCCTCATTGTCTGAATTCCACAGATCCGGTGCAGGAAGTGTGAGTCTAGGGATGAGGTTCACAGGAGGTGCAGTAGGTGAGGTTGGCTGCTGCTCGAAAAGGGGACACTGCTTTCGGAGAGGGGACATCACAATAAAGAATAGCCCTTTTTTGGTTGTTATGTTGAAGACTAGGTGAAATTGGAGACACTTGATGTTGGGACCGGTGAAGTGGATGATATCATCTCTGGACAGTTGTCTCATTAACCTGGGTGTCAGGTGTTGAAGATGGACTTCCCCGGTGGCTCAGAGGTTAAGAGCCCGCCTGCCAAGCAGTAGACTCGGGAGATACAGGTTCAATCCCTGGATAGGGAAGATCCCCTGCAGAAGGGAATGGCAACCCACTCCAGTATTCTTGCCTGGGAAATCCCATAGACAGAGGAGCCTGGTGGGCTACAGTCCATGGGGTTGCAGAGAGTCAAACATGACTGAGCAACAACGGGTTGAAGCTCTCCTGTAGGGTAGTGATGCTGGGAACAAGGGGTGATATGTATGAGGGTGTCTTGAAAGGAGTTCTGATGATGCATGGATAAAAGCAAAAGGAAGGGGAGAGGCTGTAAGGACTCCGGTGCTTTGAGTCTAGGACGTCTTGGTGACAGAAACAGAGAGGGCTGATTTCGTGCGAAGAGATTCAGGGTTGCTTGTAGAATGAGAAAATCTAACGTCGTGTGCTGCTTTAAGTGAGAACAGCTAAATAATGTTATTTTAAGGAAGAGGTAAATTTCATAACTCTGTATAATCATCATCTATTTGTTGGAAGTTGGAGAAGGGATAGGCTACCCACTCCAGTATTCTGAGGCTTCCCTGGTAGCTCAGATGGTAAAGAAACTGCCAAAAGAAGTACTGAATAATAGTTTCACAGACTTTATTAAACTTTTTAAAAAATATTTAAGCTTCCACATACTAGCTGCATAATAACGGAAAGAGCTGACAGTTGATAACCTCAGTAGAAAAAACCTTCAAAAAGTTTTTATAGTTGTCTGTAGCAACTGTGACTTGTTCTTCCAGGTTTATTTGGAGGAAAGTTTAAGAAAGGCCTGGGCCTGGCTCTTTGTCTTAGGGAGAACCACACAGAAGAGCAGATTAAACAAAGAGTGAAAATATGGCCAGTTTTAGGTACAGTGTAGTTTTTATGCCAGATGCAGGCAGTGCTTCCAAGTTTCCGGTCGAAACTGTTTAAAAATCTTACCGGCTGCTTTCCCATTTTTAAACCCAACAGAATGTTACTGAAAAGAATTGTCACAGATGAGTTCTAGAAATGATAATTTTCTGAAAGTTTTTTTTTAATTTTATTTATTTTGGGCTGTACTGGGTCTTCATTACTGCACGTGGGCTTTCTCCAGTCACAGTGAGCAGGGACTTCTCTCTAGTTGCGGTGCTCAGGCTTCTCATTACAGTGGCTTCTCTTGTTGCAGCTTGTGGTCTCCAGATCAAGGGCTCATACAGGCACAGTAGTTGTGATAAACAGACTTAGTTGCTCCACGGCATGTGGAATCTTCCCAGAGCAGGGATCGAACCCATGTCCCCTTGGCAAGTGGATTCTTAACCACTAGACCACCAGGGAGGTCTTCGAAATGATCATTGGTTGAGGCACTCTTCAAGTATGGTGGGGCTGCTTCGGGGTGCAAGCGCCTCCTCGCTGGGGGTAAAGGCTATTCTTGGCCCCTGCCCTGCAAGAGGGGTGAGACGGGAGGCTTAGCACCAGACACAGTACACCATGGGGGAGGCAGGAGCACCAGACCATGAGAAGCCTCAGGGATCATGGAGGGTGAACTTGGGCACCATTGCCACAACTGCCATGCCTGTTCTGACCTATTTCTGCAGGGAGCAGGGTGGAACAGAGCCAGGGCAGAGCTGGCTGCACTTGAACTTTTACTACTGGTCCCTAGGCCAAAAAACTGGCTGGGGTGGCAGAGCCAGGGAGCCCTCGGACAGGGCTGACAGCAGAAGCAGTGAGGCCGAACCCCGGGGTCCCTTGGCCGGGGCCGTTGGCATCACAGACGGGAGACCCTGGCAGGAAGCACTCGGAGCTGCACGTGGAGGAGCCCAGGGTGGCCAGGCAGTTTTCAGCAACAGTTCAAATCCCTCTTTAAAGTATCAGATGATGGAAATTCCCTGGTGGTCCAGTGTTTAAGCATTTGGTCCTCAGTGCTCTCCCCTCGTCAAGTTCAAGTTCAGTCAGAGGGTTGAGGCAGTGGGGACACACACAGTACTCGAGGTTGTCATTCTTTACCAGGGTGTGATGACCCCTCAAGGCTTCTCTTCTGGTGGGGACACTCCAAGGGCATTGCACAGCCGTCTCCTTGGTTTTCCTGGGCCCAGCTCTGTCCCAGAAAATTCTCCCAAAGCCAGTGTGTGGCTTCCTAGGATTCCAGGACACTTCTCTGGGGCCCCCAGGACGACCTGCCCTATTTTGTGAGTGGTCAGGACTATTTTTAGTGTCCAACCCCTGTCTGAAGGGCACACTGTCCCTCTGAGAAACATGGTCCTGTGAAGTCACAGCAAGCAGCATGGGGAGCAGACCAGATGGGGCTCAGGCAGCAGGATGTCACTCATCACACAAGCGTGATCACCGTCCTCTGTTGTCACTGGGCTGTATTCAGTCAGGCCCAGCAGGCGGCAAGGGAGGGTCGGTCCTGGGAGCGGGTGCCTGGGCTTCAGCGCACGAGGGCTGTGGTCCCTTCTATAAGGACCTGAGCCTTCCGAGAGGACATGAGGTGGCTTGCTGGGTTGGGCCTTTGTCATGTTTCCATTCCACAGTGTGCAGTTTCAGCCCTCGCCAGCCAAAAACAACTGAGAACAGCAAAGGCAAGGGATTCAGAGTTTTAGACTGTCGCTCGGAGTTTCAGGACTATTGAGGAGAGATGCAAAGTTTTTGGATAAAAGAAAAATGTAGAGACTTTACCACAGAGGAAGGAGGCGATCAAGGGCGAAAGAAGAGAGGACATCTTTGTCTGGAATTCAAGTGTCAAATCTGGGTACACCTAGAATGTGGTCAGGAACCCCACTGTGCTTTAAAAAATGCTGTGAAGCCCCAAAGTTGTGAATGCCACAGGATGCATCCAGTGAGCAAGCGCACCTCCCAGAGCCCTTCTCCCTGATGCTTGCCCCCAGCCCCTAATCAGCTGACACCAGCTGGTCAACTGGAGCTGGGCAAAGGCTCCTGATGTCCTAATCACCAGTGAGAGCACAGCGCTGGCCCTGGGCACAGTCAGCCAGAAAGCTAGCGGCAGAGCCTTCAAAGCTGGTAATGGAGCACCAGACAGGACAGCTGACCCTGTAGCCTGTAAACCCCTTCTAAGGAGGCACGGGACCAGGAGATCTGTGTCCAGGTGAAATTCAAGTGCTGGCGCCATTGGGGGTTAATCAGAAGCAATGAGGAGGGTCTGGAAGGTCACAGTGGCTCCAGGCCAGGAAGGGTCACGGCTCCATGTTCTAACCCATGTCCTGGGGCAGAAACTCATCTGTGATGAACACAGAGGTATGCTGGAGATGCACCTACAAAAAAAGGAGGGTGTTAGCATGTTTGAAATGGTTTGTGAGTATCTCTTTCCGGCACCAGTTACAACGAGTTGATCACCCTTTCCTTCTCCCTCCCACTCCCCACCAAGCACTTAGCTCAGTTCTACCTGGAGGTGGCCTCGGATCTCACTGGGTAAGGGCTCAGTGCTACAGCGCTGCTCCTCCCTCCCCCCATTTCAGACGCCCTGCAGAAGTCCAGGGGGTCACCTGTGCCTCTGATGGACCAGCTGTAGATGGAACCCCCCGCTTTGACCCCCTCCTCCAGTTTGATCAGTTTGCTGCAGTGGCTCACAGAACCCCCTGGATTATAGAAGAAAGGATGGAACTCAGGAGCAGCCCAGGGAAGAGATGTCCAGGGCGGGGTGCAGGGGACGGAGTCATGGCTTTCTGCTCCATCCAGGGCCCCCCTCTCTGAATTTTCATGGCTCACCAACCTGGAGCTCTCTAAACCCCATCCTTTTGGGGGTTGTGAAGGCTTCATGACGTAAATGATTAAATCATGAACACTGGCAGTTGATCTGATCTCTAGCCTCTGTCCCTTCCCCAGAGGTCAGAAAATTGGGACAGGAAGCTCCGACCCTCTAATCAGATGATAACCAGCCCCCAACCTTAGGTGGGGTCTAAAAGTCACCTTATTAACACAAACTCAGGTGTGGTTGACAGGTGTTTATTATGAATATCAAGACACTTACTGCTCTCATCACTTAGTAAATTCCAAGGGTTTTAGGAACTTTGTGCCAGAAAGAGCAAATATCAGTGAAGACCAAAATGTATATTCCTTATTAAACGTCACAGTACCCCAAGGGAATATTGTCCTCCAATGAAAGGCCTCTGATAGTGTCATCGTTCTTTTTTTAAGCAAAATGTTTGTACTATATTAGATACTATCATAGTCTTCCTTTATTCTTGGTTTTAATAAAATGTGCATGCTTTTTTGATATAGACATTCTTCCTATAACTGGTTTTCAACTATGGATTTAGCTAAACTATTTTAAAGATTTTAAAAAGCTGGTTCATCAGCTTATCCAAGAAATATAAAATATTTTCAGAAGTGACTTACAAACTAGATGATAGCACCTCTCTGCTAATCCCTCCTTCCTTCTGGAATTATGCCCAACAGCACCAAAAGTCTTTCCTAGTTTTCTAACTGTGGTGAAAATAACTTCTGTAGCTCACTGTGGAGCTATCACCTAGGTTTTCTTTAATCCTTAGAATTTGGGATCAAAGGTGGTTTTCAAAGGTGATTAGTCTCACCTGTGATGAGCGTGGCATTTTTGCCTTCCCATGCTAGTTAGGCTCCTGAAAAGAAAGTGAAAGTGTTAGTTGTGTCCATTCAGTTGTGCCTGACTCTTTGTGACCCCATGGACTGTAGCCCACCAGGCTCCTCTGTCCATGGGATTTCCCAGGCAACAATACTGGAGTGGGTTGCCATGCCTTCCTCCAGGGGATCTTTCCAACCCAGGGATTAAACCTGAGTCTCCTGCATTGCAGGCAGATTCTTTACCATCTGAGCCACCAGGGAAGCTGTTAGGCTCATAGGACTTGATAAATGGAAAAGTCTGATCTTGCTCTTGCTCGAGCTACGACTGGGTGACTTTGTGCTGTTGACATTTTCCTGAAAACCATTTATGCTAATTACATAATTAGGCACTTTATCTCTCAAGAACCTGGCAGCTCAATGAATTGTGCATTCTTGTTATCAGCTGTTTGTGATCAGACAATAGAAAGACATTCATAAGTGGCAAAAGGAAGCAAAAACCTATTATTGAAAATTGTGCTGATACCTGGGGAAGCCAATTCAGGGCTTTCAGAATTGAGTTGAGGGGCAGCCAAGTATACCCACATGGTAGAAGATTCCCCCTTTTACTGCAGACACTGAAATATGGGGAAATACTTGCTCCAGAGCCTCAGTCCACGATAGTGAGGGGAAAGGAGTGGGAGGAGAGGGCCCTGAGGGGTGGGGAGAGTGTTGAGGGCTGGAGTGGTTATTTTATTCTGCCTTTGGGATCACTTTGGAAGGAAGAGTGCTGATGTGGAGAGACTTAAGTAGCAGATGACACAGACAAATGAAAAGTGCTTTTTTTTTAAATGGAAAAAAATGTTCTAAGTTGAAGTGTAGTTGATTTACAACGTTGTGTTAATTTCTACTGTGAAATGATTCTGTTATACATATATATATTCTTTTTCATATTTGTTTCCTTTATGGCTTATCACATGATATTGAGTATAGTTCTCTGTGCTGTACGGTAGGACCTTGTTTATCCTGTTTGTAATGGTTGGCATCTGCTAATCCCATTCCAGCCCTCCCTCAGCCCATCTCCCCCTTGGCCACCACAAATCTGTTCTCAATGTCTGTGAGTCTGCATTTGTTTCATAGATAGGTTCATATGTGTCATAGTTTAAGTGAAAGTTGCTCAGTTGGGTCTGACTCTTTGCAACCCCATGGACTATGCAGTCCATGGAATTCTCCAGTCCAGAATTATTGGAGTGGGTAGCTGTTCCCTTCTCCAGGGGATCTTCCCAACCCAGGGATTGAACCCAGGTTTAGATCCACATATAAGGGATATCATATGAATTTTCTTCCCTTTCCAACTCCACTTAGAATCTAATCTCTAGGTCCACACATGTTGTTGCAGATGACATCATTTCACTCTCTTTTGTGACTGAGTAGTATTGCACAGTGGTGGACAACTGAGGTTGCTTCCATGTCTTGGCTTTTGTGAACAAGGACTCTCTGAACATACGGGTTGCATGTGTCTCTTTGGTTATAGTTCTGTCTGGTAAATGCCCGGGAGTGAGGTTGCTGGGTCACACGGCAACTCTCTCCTTAGTTTTTTCGAGGCACCTCTACACCATTCCCACTGACTGCCCTGAAACTCAGCATAATGCCTGCCAGGCCACCGAGCGGACCCTTCTGAGAAGCGCCTTCATCCACGAGGCTCTCGGTCTGGAAGTGGATGCAGCTGCTGCTTCTCCAGGCAGGAGGAAATCATGACGGGTCCTCAGGGCTCTTCTGAGCTCAGCACGTCCGTCCGTCCTCGGGCCTCACTGGCCTCCCGCTGCCGAGTCCAGGAGGAGTTCTGACGGAGCTGCTGGGCCTTCTCCCATCTGTCCTCTGTTCTTGTCAGTCTGTCGTGAGACTGTCTGCCCCCAGCACCCCCGAGGCCCCGCTGAGGGGCAGGAAGAGAGGCTTCTGTTTATCTCCATGTGGAAACAGTCTCCTGGGAAGAAAGGATGTTTACACAGCAGAAAGTCGGCCTCATGAGACCCTGATTTGAAGGCAGTGGTCCTCTCGAGTTCAGGATTTGTGGCGATTGGCATAAATTTCTAGGGCCTCGTGTCCATAAATGATCGGCTGTTCTTATAATAGGCTCTCTGTGCCCACAAGTAAGTAACCCAGAAAACGCTAGACCCAGGTTTTCAGGGTCCCTAAGCTGGGAGTGGGGTGCTGTGGGAGCCCCCGCAGAAGGTGGTGCGTGTGGTGGGACCCAGGGGCTCTTCGCAGGGGGCTCCGGTCTGCTCACTGGGCACGTTGCATAGTGCGGTCTTTTCCTGTTTGTATGAGAGGTGAGCGTGAAGTGACTCTGGTCTGACTCAGATTGCCCCTGGTCCCTCTGAGCCCCAAGTTGTCAGGAGCAGAGCACCGGTCCTTGTCATAGCCTCTTCTGGAACAAGGCCTCGCCTCCTAGGCCACTTGGAACCAGAGAGCAATGGGGGGCCCCCCAGGCGGCCCTCTGCAGAGAGCAGCAGGGGCTGAGATGGTGCAGGCCCTGCAACACAGGTTCTCTGAGGTCCCCTCGCATCTGAGATGAGAACAGTGACCCCGCCCTCCCTCATGGAGGTGCTAGGAGAGAGACGCTGATCACGCTGGCTCTGATGGAACTCGTCATCAGATCCAGACACCTGCATGATGACCCACCCGTGGGCGTACTGGCACCTCATCAGGTTTGCCCAACTTCCTGATCAGAAACTAGGGTCCCTATCTTGACCTCTCTGAGCCCCGAGGATAAGGTCCGTGATGTCAGCTGGAGCTCTGTGTGGGGCTACAGCATAAGGCCTGGATTCACTTCCCTTCATTCTTGCCAATTTTTGTTCACTCCATCCATTTTCTTCCTGTATTTCCATGAGGAGAAAAATGTGTGTGTGTGTGTACAAGAAGCAAATGTAAAATATTGTAAAAGGTACTCCTGCTTTGCCTTTACTGAGTTTTAAGATTTTGAAGTCCTGTGAAAAGATGAAAATTTCTCCCACTCGTATTTTCTAGTAAAATTTAGATATTTTTTCTACAAATAAATTATCACCAAGAAAAGGTATTGACTTCTTAGGAAGAAACCTTGCATGTAATAGTGATGTTGATTAAAATATAGTGACTTGAAACATAAGTAGAGGAGAAACTACCTTTTGAGACATAATGAATTTTTTAATGTCTGCCCCACCCCCGCCTTTTTTTTTTTTTTTTAATGTAAGGCCCTTGGAGAGAAAAACTTGCTAGGATTTTGGTCACAGTTTAAAAGCTGCCTTCAACACACTTATAAACAATTTGAGTCCATCTGAATGTGTATTTTACAGGTTAAAAAAGCAGTACTGGCTAATCTTAGCTTCTTGGCCATAAAAGGAGAAAAAGAATGTATAGTAATGTACACACGGAACATGAAATCAATCAAGGGACCTCAGAGGGACACCCAAAATATAAGCTATAGCAACCCACAGATTTCATTTGAGGTACTTTATCACAGCTCCTAAAATAGACTGTTTTGGATATTCTTTACTGTCTGAGCCACCAGGGAAGCCTGTTTGAATATAATTATTTTTTTTAATTGTGGTTGAATAGACATAACATCAGATTTACAATTTTAGTCCTTTTTAAGTGTATAATTCAGTGACATTAAATACATTCACAAAGTACTGTTTCTAAAACTTTTTCATGATCCCAGTGGAAACTCTGTACCCATTAACAGTATCTCCCCCACTCCCCACACCACGCCTTCATCCTCCCGCCCAGATCCTGGGAGGCTGTGTTCCACTTTCCATCTCTACGAATGCGCCTGGTCTGGGAATCTCCTATAAGTGGACTCATATGGTACTTGCCTGTTTTTTGTGTGACTTATTTCACCTGGGTGATGTTTTCAAGGTTCATCCGTGTATCAGAGTTTCCTTTTTATGTAAATTGTGTGTAATGGACAGAGCAGAGACCCTCAAGCCCGAGCTCCCATTGGCTCTGTCCTCACCTCCGGGCAGCTGTGGTGGTCAAGGCAAGCCCAACACCCCAGGTGGAACTGGGAGTCCCCGTTTCCCCCGTCCTCCAGTGTCCCGGGAGTATAGGGCAACCTTTCAAGCCCTGCTTTCCTCCTCGTCCTGCTTTCCATCCTGGTGTGGTGCCAACACCCCTGTGGGTCTGGGCCCACGTCACTCTCCCCAACCCCTGCCTGCTTCAGGTGGGAGTGGTTTTGCTGAACGGCAGAAGCAGGGAATCTAGAGGGCAGAAGGACCTGGCACACCTGCTGTCATCCTTGGGCAGGCAGGCGCGCATGCTTGTCAGGGATCATTGATCACCTGTCCCAGTGGAAATGGCCAGGGGAGCTGCATCTGTGGAGGATGAAGGATGAAGCTTTCAGGCAGATGGTGCTTCCTGATCGAGCCTCTGCCCTGTCAACTCAGAAGCTATTAGAACCCGGCTTGACTGCACAAATGGGTTCACATGTAGTCCACAGAGGAGCCATCTTCCTAAGATGCTCCCTGAGTCTGAGTCAAGAACTTCTTGCCCTTTATACCTAGAAGGGAATGGCAGCCCACTCCAGTATTCTTGCCTGGAGAATCCCATGGACAGAGGAGCCTGACCGGCTTACAGTCCATGGGGTCACAAAGAGCCGTACACGGCTGAGCACACGCACATACACACACACCTAGATGAGATCGTCTCTGTTCGGATGGCTTGCGTGTAGACATCTAACACCGGATTTTCTCCTCCAGGCATTTCATGAGAGAGGCTGGTCGTTCAGGAGACAGGCAGCTAGATTGCAGAGACTCTAACAGCGCAGAGCAGACCCTGCACACAGGACGGACGCAGGTAGCGAGCACTGCAGGGGCACGTGTTCCCAGGGCCACGTCTCGGAGCGGATGCTTCTATTCTCAGCGTAGCTCCATCCTGTGGGTCTCACCCTTGGTGCTCCGCCCTCAGCAGGACACCAGCTGTCCTCTTTTCGGGGAGGAGAACTGTCCTCAGTGAGCACCTCAGGGCCGCCCCTGGGGATTTGCAACGTCGTCACTGAGTCAGAGCCCGAGGTCCGGCGCGGGACTTGCTGGTGGTAGCAGCTCTGACCTTGGCTGTGGAGGGGCTGCGGTGGAAAAACCTGGTCTGGCAGCCGATCTGGCTTGGAGAGACTGTCTGGGAAGTTCTATGCCGTCATGTACTGGCAGAAATCTGTGGTTTCGGGGCGGCAGGCGGGGGGGGGCAGCTTCTTACAGCACTGAACAGACAGTAAAACTGGCTGCTTTTAATCACCTGAACCGGGGCTGTTCTCAGTCTTCCACTGGAGGCCTGCTCCTAGCTCCAGCCCTGCCCAGGACTTTGCACGGGCCAGGCTGGGCCGGGGGAGCAGGGCCGTGGTCCCTGTGCTGCTCCGCCCGTCCTGAGTCTTGGGTTCGTTCAGCTGGAGGCACGTTACTCCCACAGCGCTCACTGCTGGCCCAGCTCAGCAGGCGGGGCAGCCCCGTCTACAGGCCTAGCTGCCTCCGGGGCTGTTCACATTCTGCGAGAGCAAGCAGCGTCCTGCCCTCTTCCCGTGGTGCAGTGGTGAGTCTTGGCTAACTGACTCATCCGAGGTTCCCCAAAGGTGCCGGAGGCTCAGAGAATACAGAGAGCCTTTGACCAAACCACAAGGTTCACGAGACTGGGGTGCAGGTGACCCCTCCCTCCCTTAAGTCACTCAGAGTGTGCCTTGGTGTCAGAGATGGGAATGCGGGTAGGCACGGCTTGGAGATGACAGTCGATGAGAATGACTAAAGACGTACCGGGGGGCAGAAGTGGCTTTGTTTGCAGAGCGCGAGGAGAGGGACATCGGAGGTTTCAGAGCCTTTTGGTGGGTGATTCTTGGAGCTGAGCGGTAGCTCCAGATAACAGAGCTCCGGGCAGACATGGCTTAGCAGGTCGGCCTCGGTCTGCGGGGAGCCTCTAGGACAGAAGCCATCAGCCTGGCAGGGCGATTACGATAGGATTGGAGCCATTTGCTGTCCCCAGATGTCTGTCAGGCCCTTCCTTGTCCTCCATGTGAAGCTGTGCTTGATAAGCCCTGGCATCACAGCACTAATCCTGCCTGGGTCTAATCCTCCTGTTCCACTTCCTGTTCATTTCTCTCTGGCTTCAGGGCTCCCAGTCCATCAGCTCTGTCCACTACAGCATTAGGTGTATCAGGGGATGTTTGCTTCGCAAGTCAGTTCTCTTGTTTTCCAAATATAGCATCTTTTCTGACTCAAAACAGTAGCATATTCATTTTAACTCAGAGAAATTTTTTAAATCTATAAAGTATGAAGTCACCCATAATTCTACCACCCACCGATAAGAACTGGTAGCATCTCAGAGTAACATTTGCTTCCAAACATTTCAAAGACAAAAGTAGTTAATCTCGATGAGATTATATTAAATTTATGTTTTTCATCCTGCGTTTCAAGGGTTGGCATTTTATGGAAAGTCTCTCATGTGATTAAAATTGTTTAGTAATCACTTATAATGGTGATACAATTTTAACTATTCTCAATGAAATTGGAAACTTGCATGTTTTTCTTCTAAATATTATGAAAGTTTTCAATCATATAACAAAGCTTAAAGAATTTTCTAGTGAGCACCTATATAGTCACCACCTATATTCTCCATTAACATTTTACTATATAATATCAAGCATCTTCACCCACTTATTAACCCGGCTTACTTTTTTTTTTCTGATGCATTTGCAAATCAGTTGTCAACACCAATTCACTTTTCCATCAGTGCATGTTAACTAGAGCTTAATTTTTACTGACACTTTTTTTGTTGTTAATCTGTATAGACTGTCTGCACCCATCTTAAGTTTATATTCCCTAGTTTTGACAAATAATGTGCATACATTTGAATAGTATAAAGTGCGGTCTATTATTTAGTACAATACTCAAGTCATATTAGAAGGTCCAAAGGGTGTGATGGCAGATTATTATGAAATGGTATCTCAGGTTAATCAGAACATTTCCTGAGGCTCTTTTTTGTTTGGGTGCTAAGTATTTTCTCACGTTACATGCACCTAAAAAAAAAAAGTGAATGTTCTCTGAAAACGGGGCAACGTTTAAATATATCATTTATCTTTTTAGTTTGTTTTCCAAAGTACTTCTAACTCTTCTGTATTGTGTGTGGGTGTGTTCAGTCATTCAGTTGTGTCCATGGGATTTTCCATGGCAAGAATGCTAAAGTGGGTTGCCATTTCCTACTCCAGGGAATCTTTCCAACCCAGGGATCCACCCATGTCTCTTGCATCTCCTGTACTGGCAGGTGGATTCTTTACCACTGCAGCACCTGAGAAGCCAACTCTTTTGTATTATTTCATCAGAATAGGAAATAATTTGCCTCTCTCAAAGGATGGATGGATATATTTCTTCCCAGTAGACCAGTGGGAGCCAGGAACAGAGTATTTTTTTAAAAGACACAAACTTTATCTTCAGTTCTGACCAGCAAATGGCATGCATTTCTACAGATTTTCAGCTTTCATGAATGCCCAAGGGCCCTATTGATTACCTGCTAAGTGAGTCAATAGAAGCTTCTGAAATGTGGGTTCCAGTGCAGTATTTCATATGATGCTTGGTGGTGTGACTGAGTGCCTCTGTGTGTACACGTACTTTGAGAGGTAGGATTTCTACAGTTTGGGAAACAGACACTTTTTGCTGTAGTTGTCATTTTGGGCTTGCAATGATCATGATTTTCCATGTTTCTTTCTGCTTATTAATAACCTGCAATTTAACCTCCTTAGTTCATTTTGTGATGTCCAACTGAGAGGACAGTATTGGGACATGTTTTAACCAGCAATTTTCTGATTACTAGGCCTGCAGACCTGTGTCTCTAAGGTTTAAAATGAATCCACCAGCCCTGTTACAGACCACGGACGTGTCCAAGTCCCCAGATTTGCCTGTGCAATGACCTGTCGTTTTCATCATCATGTTCTTTCTTCTCTCAGGAGAAAGTGGCGTCTGCTAGGCTGGGTGTGTTGGCAGTCCCTGTCCATCCGGGGCAGGCCTCGGGTCCCTGGACAGTGTGGTGCGGGGCTGGACAGCTGCCCCCTGGCCTCCCACTCCGTGCCTGGCTGTCTGGATTCCCAGGCAGCTCTGACTTCCATGGCTGTACCTTTCTTCCGCCAAAGTGTCCCAATATAACTTTCCTGCTCTTCTCCTTATTTCCTTTGTGGTATTTTGTCCTCTGATAATGGTTTTCTGTCTTTTCCAAATAAGGACTTTTGCCTTCTGCAGTCTCAGATCCTTCAGAAGGCATCAGAGCGCCAAGAAATATTTCCCTGCCTTGAGGTGCCTCGTGAGCTGAGCAGCTTGCCACCATTCCTGTAATAGTCTTTCGTGCTCTTTTGCTAAAGGAAGGAGAGAGCTCTTCAGATAATGACCCCAGCAATTTGAGGTCAGAAACTTCAAGAAAACAAAAAGAAAACCAGCCCAAATGGGGAGATTGGTGTCTGAGGGCTTAGAGGTGAGGGTCAAGGGGATGCCCCACCTCCGAGTTTGTGGGACCTTGAAACATGACCTGACTTCGGTGTTTTCTTGTCTGTTAACCAGTGATAAGAATGTGTCATATATATACACGTGTTTCTCAGGGCTCCCATGAGAAATACAGTAGGTTACATGTGACAAGAAAGTTTAGCATCCTGCTTGGCACGAGTAAACATCCAATAAATGGCAGTTGTTAATATCGTCACTGTCCTCCCAAGTAGGCGAGAAGAAAGGTGGCCTTGCCGGGTTTCCCACCAGATCTCAGGGAGTTTTTCTTGTGATGGACCCGGCAGCATATCTGTGGTACTGCTGAGTTCAGAGTGAAGGACCAGTCTCACTGGGAGATGTTTAGGGGTTAGAGGAGAGAATGAAAGGGAAGGAGGTGTCTCTGGGACCTGCTGCTTCTGCCTGAAAGAGAAGCTGGTAATTCCCATCCTTCATGTCTCATAACATAGTGAGAATGGTAATACAGGTAAAAGGGTGTTAATAACGTCCTCCTAAAAGGAAGAAGGCCCAGGCATCTTCATTTTCTTGTTCTGGTGGTACAGCTGTGTGCTGCAAATCTGCACTCAAAATCCAAACAACTTGCAAAATAATCAGAATTTGTATGGGCTTCTCTGGTAGCTCAGCTGGTAAAGAATCCTCCTGCAATGCAGGACACCCCAGTTCAATTCCTGCGTCAGGAAGATCCCCTGAAGAAGGGATAGGCTATCCACTCCAGTATTCTTGGGCTTCCCTGGAGGCTCAGCTGGTAAAGAATCCTTGCAGTGCGGCAGACCTGGGTTAGATCCCTGGGTTGGGAAGATCCTTTGGAGGAGGGCATGGCAGCCTCCAAGAATACCCCAGTATTCTTGCCTAGAGAATCCCCATGGACAGAGGAGCCTGTTAGGTGACAGTCCATGGGGTTGCAAAGAGTCAGATACAACTGAGCGACTAAGCACACAGCAAGAATCTGTAAGAATTCTGAGACTCCTCTGCCTCCACCCATACTCTCTCCTGTGCTGACTCATAATCTACAGCATCCTAAATTTCATTTGCTGCCTTTTATTCACAATATAAATTTTAAGCCCAAAGTCTGTATCTGAAATGTTGTTGCAATTGAGAGCTTGTTTTTCTGAAATCACTGGAAAGAAACTGGCTTACTTAAAATGTTACGAATTGACGTGCAAGTCCAAATAATTGCCTGACTTCAGGTTTATTTAATCATATCCAATACTCAGCAAGTAAAAAAAAATGGCTTAAAACTCAACATTCAGAAAACAAAGATCATGGCATCCGCTCCCATCACTTCATGGCAAATAGATAGGGAGACAATGGAAACAGTGACAGACTTTATTTTCTTGGGCTCCAAAATCGTTGCAGATGGTGACTGCAGCCATGAAATTAAAAGATGCTTGCTCCTTGGAAGAAAAGCTATGGCAAACCTGGACAGCATATTAAAAAGCAGAGACACTACTTTGCCAAAGGTCTGTCTAGTCAAAGCTATGATTTTTCTAGTAGTTATGTATGGATGTGAGAGTTGGACCATAAGGAAAGCTGAGGGCCGAAAAACTGATGCTTTTGAACTGTGGTGTTGGAGAAGACTCTTGAGAGTCTCTTGGACAGCAAGGAAATCAAACCTGTCAATCATAAAGGAAATCAATGCTGAATATTCACTGGAAGGACTGATGGTGAAGCTCCAATACTTTGGCACCTGATGCAAAGAGCTGACTCATTGGAAAAGACCCTGATGCTGGAAAAGATTGAAAGCAGGAGGAGAAGGGGATGACAGAGGATAAGATGGTAGAATGGCATCACCAACTCACTGGACATGATTTTGAGCAAGCTCCAGAAATTGGTGATGGACAGAGAAGCCTGGTGTGATGCCATCCATGGGGTCGCACAGAGTCGGACACTGCTGAGCGACTGATCTGAACTGACTGAATACTCAGCAAATGCATCAGCCATAGATGGATTCAATTTGGATCCAAACTCAATTTTTTTCTTCTTCTCAATAGGAATTTTAGAGTTGATCTGATGGCAGTTGGCCAGACTAAAAAGGAAGAGTGGACTGAATCACAGGGGAGTCACCCTTCTGGGTTCTGTTCATTCGACAGTCAGCATTCACCTCTTTCCTTATTGTTTGTTGAAAGACTCTCCACTGGATCTGAGTCATCTGGAAGGGTGAGCTGGCCATGATGCTCGTACCCCTCCTCCTGCACCCTGGGTCCCCACCCCCAGAGCATGGAGCCCTGCCCGGGCAAGACTCGAGATGTGGGTACAGAAGGACCTGTACCCTAGTCTGGGACTCATGACAGCTTAGCACATGCCTGCAGTGCTGTGGGGTGCCTGGCCAGTCCCCCTAACTCTCAGAGGGCTTCCTGGTCTCTTTCACCAACCGTATGTATACCAGTTACACCTCAAGGACCAAACTAATAAAAGCAGCATCACCTTGTGGAAAGAGACCCCAAACCTGGCTGATAACTTCCGGTGAAGCCACTGTCATCCCACACAGACACCAGTGATTCAGTGATGGCTTCTTTCCTCTGACCTCTTTAGTGGACAGAATTTCATTTCCTATTTTTTTTAATTGCAAAGGAAACAGTATTCGCTGCTGATAAATTTGGAGACTTTGAAAAGCCACGTGAAAAATTAGAATCACTTGTAATTCTATTATCCAAAGGGGATCACTGTTCACATTTTGATGAACCTTTTTGTAGCTGACTTTTATCACATATGTGTGAAATACATATGCATACTTAAAATTTGTTAGATATAACTTGAAGTCACAAAATACATGCTATTTGTAGTCTGCATTTTCCTCCTAGTATATTTCCTGAATCTTTATTCTTCAGAAACATCATTTTAATAACCTGCACAGTGTTCATTTACTATTATGAGAGATACTGTGATGAGTGTTCTTGGTTCATTCATAAACCTTCACACAAGAATCAGTGTTTTTCTTTAGGGGACATTGCCAGAGGTGGGATTCCTGGGTCACGATATATGCACTGGTCAGGCTGCACTGCCCACTGGAAGTCCACTCATGCTGATCGGTGTGGGGGTCTGGTCTGGGGATACTTGCTAACAATGGGCGTCATACTTCTTTTGGTTCATAAATCTCTTAAGTGAGAAACTGTACCTTGTTGCTTTAATTACTAGTCATGTTTATTGGCCGTTTATTTTCTTATTAAGATGGTTTTCCTTTCCCTACTGCTTGCCAAATATTGTTCTTTTGTCTGTCTTGTGTTCAAAGAAATCCCTTTTTTCCCTGTTTTATCATTTGCTTTTTAATACTATTAAGTGTTTTATTTTGATAATATAAAATTTTTTAATCTTACAAATCCACTCATCTTTCCTTGGATGTTTCAGCTTTCATTTCTTGTGTTTATAAAGTCCATGCCCCAAAAACAAATAGAAATTCATCTCTTTCTTTCTGGGATTTGTGTGCGTGTCTTTTACATCTAGATTTTTAATTCATCTGAAATTTTTAAAAATACATAGTGTGGATCTGTTTTGTTTTTCTTCCTAATCCATAGATGAGGCTGTGCTCCAGTAAAACTTAGTCACAGTAAAACTTAGGCTGTGGGTTGATTGGTCCTGACGGCCTTAGTTTGCCTATCTCTCTTAGCTGAATTTTTGAATCTTTTTAAGTCCTTCATCCTCATCTCCCTTACAAATACAAAAAAAAATTGTGTTTTTGTATGTGTGTATATATATGTATGTATATTGTCACACACGTAAATACTTTTATGTGTGTATATGTTACACTATCCCACGGACAGAGGAGCCTAATGAGCTACCGTCTGTGGGGCCCCAAAGAGTCAGACACAAGTGAGTGCGATGATGATGGTACACTATATATACATATATATATGTGGAGAGAAAGAGGAATTTGGTTAAAGTGTCTTATAAAATGATTTGGAAGAAATGTGACATATTTATAACATAGGGTTTTCCCATCAATCAACACCCAGCATTCATCTGTGTCCATCACCAACCAAAGTTTTATAGTTTCTTTGTTGCTGGTTAATTTCAATCCTTGCAGTGTTTCTCACTGTAGTTGCCACTGTGACTAGGATCTGTGTCAGGGTTCCTACAACCCTCTGCCTGTTCCCTGGCTCACTGGAACGATCACAGGACTGGGCAGTTGTGTTCAGGGCAGGACAAGGGAGAAGACTCCCCACCCCAACCAGGCAGGCCAGTGGAGCTAGTGCAGCTGGGCTTCCAGGACCGGCTTCTACCCGGCTCTCCACTCACTCCCCACACACACCAACTCTAACTTCTCATCTCTGTTACCTTTTCACCAGGCCACCAGCCTCCAGGAGGCTCAGGGCAGCTAGAGTTTCAGCTGTTTCTTAACCCCGAGATTTATCCAATACATGGCATGATCTAACATGACACAGAGACACCCAAATGTACACAGAACTGAGTGAATTAACTTTAGATCCAACATGATGGAGGCGGCCTGCAGAAGAGCCTCCTCTCCAGGCCGGGTGGAGTGAGGGGTGCCGCAGAGGCTTGCAGCCCAGAGGGCACTGCCACGCCCTCCCCCTGCACTGCGAGCTCCCCTGGAGGAGGGGGTCGGTCCCTTCTTTCAGGGGGAGCTGCAGAGGGAAGGCGGCAACTGTGGGGGAATCCTTTCCACCACAGGCTCCTAAGGTCCGAATGATGCCGGTCTGAGCTCTCCAGACTGCTTTCTTCTGAAATGTGCTGTGACAGTGTCCATCCTCTCAGCTCCCTTGTCGTCCCCTTGGAGCTCCTCGCTCTTCTTCCAGCGGTTCTGTCTCCTCGCTTTGCCGGAGGAGGGGGAACTGCCTTGGCTTCCTGCCCCTCCTTCTCAGACACCCCTTGGCCCTTTGATTGATACATGTGCTTGTCTTTCAGACATACTTCTTGCCCACAGCAGGCAAAGGTGCTCTGTGATGGGTGTAAAACTAGCTACTTCCCATATGAGTACATGATGAGCTTGTTAAGACCTCTAAGAGGGAGGTTTGTTTAATCAGGAATTGCAGTGGCTTTGTGGGGAATATTGTGACCTGGATTCTCCATAAACCAGGACCACCGTCTTTCCCTTCCGACCACTTTCTGTCTCACTGCTTACCCACGGGGGCCCAGGAAACAGCAATTAATTTTTTAAATTGAAGTTATTTTTGGCGCTGCTGGGCCTTCATTACTGTATGAGGGCTTTCTCTAGTTGTGGTAAGTGGGGGCTCCTCTCTGGTTGTGGCGCGTGGTCTTCTCGTCGCTGTGGCGTGTCTGGTTTCAGAACACAGGCTCTGGAGTGTAGGCTCAGTAGCTGTGGTACACAGGCTTAGTTGCCCCACAGCATGTGCGATCTTCTTGGACCAGGAATTGAACCCATGTCCCCTGCATTGGCAGGTGGATTCTTAACCACTGGACCACCAGGAGAGGCCAGCAATTAGTTTTGATATTAGCCCAAACAAGACATAATTCAGAGAAGAAATCACCTTCAGAACATTACATATGTGTTTTCCAACACTTCCTACCCTCTTCCTCTTCCCGTCCCCCCTCCTCAGTTGCAATGATCCTGGCCTCTCTGTTTATGAAACTGAATGGTTGGGGAAAATCCCAAGTTCAATAATCAGGACTTGAAGCCTCTCAGGAGGCAAACACCTCCCAAGCTCTAGTTTGTTTTGTGATTGCAGTGACAAAAGAGCCTCCTTGCACTGTGTGTGTGTCCCCTCCCGGGGGCGAGGGGACTTGCCGCCTTGAGCCGGTTCTCGCATGTGACCCCCCCCTTTGTAACAGAATGTCACCTGGCTCTGTTTCAGAGTTCCTTGAAGAGAAGAGGCAGCCGGGAAGCGTACAAAGAGAAGAAAGCCTTCACCCAGGTAAGCAACATCTCACTCTCACGCGATGTCTCCTCATTTTGAGTTTTCTTGAAAAATGTGAGCGTCACCTTGAAGATCGCCAAAGAATCACCACCTGTGCAAACATCTGAATTCACCCAGAGCCTCCATGGGATGAAAGTTGTCTTCCCAAACCAAAAGCTCTTCCCTCTTGTTTCTTTCACTGGTCGGCTGGTGGTTTCCTCAAGAAGGAAGGGAACAGACCAGCTTCCTGGGCCGCGTAATCGGGTGCCGTTCGGGGCTCTGCTGTGTTCTCAGATGGTGACGGGCATTCTGGCCGTCAAAGCCAGTCACACAGTGAAAGAGTGAGATAGCACAGCTGCTGTCACGTCAGGTTGTCCAGAAGGCATCGTTTCGAGGGTTGGAGTTTTTTTTTAAATGCACAAGCTGAATAGTATCTTAAATTGTCCTAACCGAAAGCAAGGTGTTCCGGGTAAGGTGGTCAGAGTGGGGCCCTCTCTGTGCACAATGCATTGTGTCCTTCAGAACTTCTTAGCTTTTCTGAACACTCTGCATTTCTTTATTTTCTAAATCGCTTCTAGTATTAGATGTTGGAAAGATCAAGGCCTCTTTGGGGTGTCTGCTCCCTGGAGCCCCCAGAGCAAGGAATAATGAGAGAGACACCGCAGAGAGTCCAGGAAACTACGAGGCCCAGTGCCCACCCCTCTATGAATCCCTCCTCCCCATTCCCTTGCTTCTCTCCTCTCCCTGAAGCCCTCATCCCTACAGCAGCTTTCATGGAGAGCCAGGCCTGGTGAGCCAGAGAAACAGCAAGGCTTAGCTGTTTTCTTCTGCGTCTCTGCTGCCCAAATCTCACTTTGGAACTGCTAATAATGGGGACATTAAAGCCTGTTGTCCCCAGATGCTGGGCGCTTCGGCCCCTGGCCTTCGAGACTGTTTCAACGTCCTGGCTTCTGACCAGGGAAGAGCTGTTCTTTAAAAGCGTCATCTTTGCATATCATGGGGTGACAAGTGCAATGCACTCACTGGGGGTCAGTGAGGCTGGGAGCAGGAGGGGGAGACCTGAGAGTGGGATCATTGAGCAGGGAGTTTCTGTCTGGCAGAACGGAGGAGCCGAGCACCTTGGGAACTGCAGGTCTACAGCCAAAGCTCAGAGGAAACTGCCGCCCCGGCGCAAGGTAGGAGCGCGAGCAGCGGTTGGCGGCGCTGGGGTGCTGGCCAGAGGCAGACTTGCAAGCCAGACAATATACACCCGCAGCGTTATATTTCTGTTGCTTGTCAAGGCCTTTCCGCTGGTGGCGGTGGTGGTGGTCCTGTGTGCGTCCTCCCCACCCCGGGCCGTGCTGGGCTTCTCTGCCGCACCACGAAGAGTCACGTGGGCCGGCTACTGGATCTGCTTCATGCTCCTTCCTGAAGCTGTCAGACCGTCTCCTGAAACCAGAGCTCGAGGTCGGCCTTGCCCCTCCCGGGGAGTCTTGGCAGAGTTCTAGAAAGTCTTCAGTTACCAGATAAGATGGGTGTCCAGCCGGTGCTGCTACAGTTGAGGCTGTGATTCCCCTATCGTATCAGAAGAAGTTGGCCTCTTGCACCAGAACAGGCTGAGCCCAGCTCCCCCCAGCCTCCCTTTACCCTGCACGCCGGCTCCGGCTGCCCCCACTGAGCAATGAACTTGACCACACACTCCCTCAGTTTCAAAGACGGCCTTTTTTTTTTTAATCAAAACTTGTGTTAGTCCTGGTGGCAGGGCTGGCTGTGCATGGGTGTTGCATAGAAATGAAGCATGCTTTCCTCATATGTTAGAATTCCTGGTGTGGGGGTAGTTTCTTTCCTTAAGGAGCTGGAGCCCTTTTGGATATTTGGTCAATCCTCAGGTAATCTATGAATCGGACGCTCACTAGGGTACGTCGTGGAATCCTGCTTTTTACCCGGCCTGGGCTTAAGTTCGAGGAGACAGAGGAGGAGGATGGTTCTGATTTAGAATCAGACTCGTGGCGAATGGTAGGGGATGGGGGACGGTATAAGGTTTCCAGAAGTCAAGGTGATTTGAGGGCTTGCTGGGGTTTTCTACCATGTAGGGGGGTGCAGATAAGTGCTTCTATCTGAGCACAGAGCCCTGGGGAACACCAAGCTCCATGTGCATCCTCCAACAGCTCAGCTCAACTTTTGGGGAACAACCCTCAGGAGAGACAGCCTGAGACGCCCTGACCCTGGTTTGAGACAGAAGCGTCCTGAACTGTGCAGGGGGCTCTGCCCTCGGCCGCCACCATCTCAAGGGCTCACCAGTCGTGAGTCTCCAGGGAGGGTGGGTCAGGACACTGGTCCCGCCTGGGGCTCTGCCCAGGCTTGAGTGCCGGGCTGAAGGTGGAATTCCCCTGGGACAGGTGACATTCCCCTCCACCGTCTCCATGGCTGTCCCCAGCACTGAAGTGAATTTCTGTGCTTGAGTTGGAGACAGGATGGTGTAGGTGATTCTAGACTCAGGACAGACACTAGCTACCAGGTACATGATGGGGCTAAACACCTTTCTCTCCGGGGCTTGTCACCCCTGAAGTGATTCATTTACAAAGTACTGACACTCTGTCTCCACTGACACCTGTTTTAGTTTAGTCAAACCCCTTCTTGTGACAACAAAGACCTCTCTATATTTGGACACATAGATTTCTTATAAATCTATATCCAAAAATTTAAAATATGCTTTTGATCTGCTTTAGAAAGTTCTAAGAACCTGGGTTGTTTAACATGCCAATTTCTGGTACACAGTAGGTATTCAGTAGTTCCTGAAGGAATGAATGAATAACAAATAAGTAGGCTTTTCCCCTTAGTGTTAAGTTAGGATTAAATACAGTCTGTGTTTTATGGCCCATGTATTCTGTGTAGGCCCTATAAAATGTACATCATTATCCCAGCAGTGATGGTAACCTGTCTTGCTCCATTGCATGGGGCAGTCAGCTTTATTTCCAGTTGTCGAAGAACCCCTCATTATGTCCACCTTTGTTCAGTTGCTAAATCGTGTCTGACTCTTTGTGACCCCATGGATTGCAGCACACCAGGCTTCCCTGTCCTTCACTATCTCCTGGAATTTGCTCAAACTCATATCCATTGAGTCAGTGATGCCATCCAACCATCTCATCCTCTGTGGTCCCCTTTTCCTCCTGCCTTCAATCTTTCCCAGCATCAGAGTCTTTTCCAATGAGTCAGTCCTTCGCATCAGGTGGCTAAAATATTGGAGCTTCAGCTTCAGCATCAGTCCTTCCAATGAATATTCAAAGTTGATTTCCTTTAGGATTGATTGGTTTGATCTCCCTGCAGTCCAAGAGACTCTCAAGAGTCTTCTCCAGCACCACACTTCGAAAACATCAATTCTTTGGTGTTCAGCCTAACCAAAACCAATCCAGACCCTTGATGTGATAAGTTCTAGATCATGAAGACTGTGCCCTCCTCCCAGTGACATTTATATATCACTTTCCTAATATGCAAAGAGGAAGAAAAAAAGTTACTTGCTCCTTTCCCCCAAATTCATTGAGTTTCAGACAAAGCAGAAAGTTGGCTTCAGGTCTAGTGGTGGGAGGAGGCAAGGTAGGGGCTCCCAGGGAGGTCTTTCTGCCCAGTGGTGAGTGTGCAGCAGGAACCAGTGGAGAATGAACCATGTTCTCTTGCTGACCCATCTACACAAGTGACCAGCTGGAAGAGCTCCCCGCCACCCCCAGGGCTAACTTGCTGGTTTGATGACTCTTCCTCCCCTGGTGATGGGATGTGACCACCAAATAAGGAGGGAGACTTTGTTTAAGTCTTGGTTCCCAGGGCAACCTTTTGGAACTTGATAGCCAATCACAGAGGAACAAGTCATGACACTGGTCACTGCCGCCAGCCACCCAGTTGTCGTTTATGAAGCCGTAGCGTGAGCCCAGATCCAGAATTGATGCAGTTCCAGGGTGTGGAGACCCCATGGGGAAGGCAAGGGTCACTCTAGTTTGTCCTGAAAGAGCCTTCTGGACCTCAGGCGAGGAGAGCAGGGTTTTAGCAGACAGCCTGCTCCCGTGACCCTCCAAAGTCATCTGGGTACCCGAGGAGCCCTACTTTTTAGATTTTAAACCACTTAACACCTTGCCTTGGGTTTCTGGGATTAATTTCCTATTGTCATAGCCACTAAAAGGCGCTGAAGTCAAGTTTGCATGGAGAGAGGGTGTGAGTCACCCGGGCCTTCAGTTTACAGTATCCATCTCATACTAACCACCAGAGCTGGGTGCTTACTCTGCAGCTTAGCATCCAGAGGCCCTCATGCCCATCATCTTGAGTCATTCTCACATCATCCCTGGGATGAGTTGGGGGAGGACGATGGGGGGAGGGGTTGCCTTGTGTTAGGTTCTCAGCAGATTTGTGGAAAGCCAGGCTGATTTGGGGTCACCTGGCCTCCCCATCCCATTAGTACCTATGAGGTGCTGGGAGCCCCTCTGTTGAGGGAGGAGGTAAGTGGCAACAGGTAGAAGTTGGCACAGAGGCCTGTCTACCTGCCCAGGCTAAGCTAGGGGCCTGGGGTGTCTCACAGGTCAGGAGGGACCCAGAGAGGCGGGGTGGGTCGCCACATTGCTGACGGTGCTGGGCTTCATTTCCTCACTCCTCTCCATTCATCTCCTGGGTGATGGTTTTCATGTGCGCCTTTGTCCAAACGACTTGTTTGCTGTCCTTTGTTCCTGTGACCAAGCAGGCCTTGGTGCCCCCATGAAGGACCAGGCCCTCCCCGTCTGTCATGGCCCCTCTCGGTGGACCCCATGCACTGACGGGAATGCTGGTGTTTCGTGTGTGTGTGTGTGTGTGTGAGTGAGTGAGTGAGTGAGTGGGGGTGAGGTGCGAGGGAAATTGTCAAAAACAGGAAGGTGTGATATTTTCAAATAACCCTGGTCTGGGCTCTCTCTCCGGACAGGATGACAGCGCGGATCTGAGGTGCCAGCTCCAGTTTGCCAAAGAGGAGGGCTCGCTGATGCTCAGGAAGATGGCCAAGCTGGGACGCGAGAAGGACCGGCTGGAGCAGGAGCTGCAGAGGTACAGAGCCCTCTACGGGGACGCCGACAGCCCCCTGCCCACGGGCGAGGCCGGCGGGCCGCCCAGCACCCGCGAGGCTGAGCTGAAGCTGCGGCTGAGGCTGGTGGAGGAGGAGGCCAGCATCTTGGGCCGGAAGATCGTGGAGCTGGAGGTGGAGAATCGGGGCCTCAAGGCTGAAATGGAAGACCTGCGCAGCCGGGAACCCCTGCCTGGTGGGCCGACCTCGCCTTTCGGGGGGGACTCCCTGGAGTCCTCGGCCGAGCTGCGCCGGCACCTGCAGTTCGTGGAGGAGGAGGCGGAGCTGCTGCGGCGGTCCATTTCCGAGATCGAGGACCACAACCGGCAGCTGACCCACGAGCTGAGCAAGTTCAAGTTCGAGCCGCGGCCGGAGCCAGGCTGGCTGGCAGGGGGCGGGGCGCCCCTGCAGGATGAGCTCCAGACGGTGCTGCTGCCCATAAGCGAGCTGAGCGGGGAGGTGCTGACGCTGCAGCCGGGCCCGCGTGCCCCGAGCCCGCGGGACAGCGATGCTGACAGCGACACGGGCCGGAGGAGCGACGACGGTGAGGACGGCCGCGTGCAGCCCCGCCGGGAGGGCCCCATTGGCGGCGAGAGTGACTCGGAGGAGACCTTCGAGAAGACGTCCGGCTTCGGCAGCGGGAGGCCGTCGGAGGCCGGCGAGTGCCCGGCAGAGCTGCTGCGTGCGCGGGAGGACTCGGAGCGCCTGGCGAGCATCAGGCACGAGGCAGAGCGGCTGGAGCGCACGGTGGAGCGCATCATCACGGACACCGAGGCCGCGCTCCCGGGCGGAGAGGCCTCGCCCGGGGCCTGCGGCCAGGACACCAGGGAGGAGACCCAGCTGCTGGGGACCCTCAACGCCAGGATGAAGGCCTTCAGGAAAGAGCTCCAGGCCTTCCTGGAGCAGGTGGAGCGGCTGGGGGACGGCCTGTCCCCGCTGCCCCAGCTCACCGAGTCATCCAGCTTCCTGTCCTCTGTGACCTCCGTATCCCGGGACTCCCCGGTGGGGAACCTGGGCAAGGAGCTGGGCCCGGACCTGCAGGTAAGGGGGCTCCTGGCTCTGCCTCCCTGCTCCGTCCTGCTCCTCCTCCTCCTCGCTGGCCTTGCCGCGCTCCAACTCACCTTGCTCACGGCTGCTTGGTTATGACCGCAAACCTGCATTGTACTAAAGCCTCAAGTTTCAACCAAAGCCTTTCTGTTGGTTGGGTTTCTCTATTTTTTCTTTCTTTTTTGGTTTGGTTTGGTTTAGCTCTCTTTTGTTTCCTTGTTTCTTTCCCCCTTTCCCTTTTATTTTTAACCACGCCACTGCTCTTGGCTAAGAGGTCCTACCTCTTGACACGAGGCTAACCCACTGGCAGCACCAAGGATGGACGCATTCTGTCCCTTCTCCTTTTTTGGGTGTCCTCAATGACCAGCCATCTCGATGAAGAAGCAAAGAGGAGCTTGAAGCGCAGTGCAAGCGCTCTTCGAAGTCAGGATAATTAGCAGACTCCCCGGGAGCGGGTGCATCCGTGCCTGGGTTCACCGCCCCAGGGACAGTCCAGCCCATCGGCTCCCTCTGCAACACAGCTGGGGCAGGCAAGGAGTGTGGTGGAGAGAAGGATGGCTTTGACAGCACCCCGGAGCCGAGGGTGGCAAGTGGTGTGGCCCGGACGGCTCTCCGTGCACCGCCTGGACTGTGGCGTTGGATGCCCGATGCCTGACTGCGGGCGAGTCTCACTCCCGCGCCCCCATCGCATGCGCCTCGTGACCAGCGTGCTGCACTCTCCCGTCTCTCCGTTTGCCTTTCAGATCTCTCAGCCTGCCGTTTCGCTGCCCCTCCTCCTGGCTCTGTTCTCTCCTCTCTCTGACGCCGCTGTGTTTACCTTGGTTTCTCTGGTCATGCTTTTCCTCATCCCATAGATTTCCAGCTGTCTGTCTACCTTCCCCACCCCACCTCACCCTCTTGTCCTTTGTATTTTGTTTAAAATTGTAAGACAAGAACAAAGGCAAAAAAACCAAATCCCTCCCATGCACCTCACAGTCCAAACTGAGAGATCAGATGGAGTGGCAGCCGGGGCAGGAGCGAGGGGAGGAGCGGGGTCACCTCCATCTCCGCACCGCACGGGAGCTGCACCGCCGAGCTGACGGGGATGCCGGGAGCTGCCGGCCTGGAGCCCAGAGCTGCTTCAGCCTCGAGGTGAGCAGGGGTCCCCTTCACCTTCCCGCTCCTCCTTTGCTGTGTGTTTGTGTGACGGTTCTCACCTAGGTCCAAGGCCCCTAGGGAACCTGATGGGGATGTGGGGCATGTGGGATCAGCGGGGTACTTAACTGAATCAGAATCCTCGGCATACCACTGAACTGGAGGGTTCACACAGGGTGAGGGCAGAGGGCCTGGAAACGGAGTGAAGCGACTGAGACTGATTCTTGAGGCTGTGTGGCTGCTTGTCAGGCAGTGAGGAAAGGAGGACTGAAATCCAAGAGTGTCCCGCCTGTGTGTCTTGCCCCGCCCCCACCTGCTCCTTTTCTGGATGGTCCTCCAGACGTAGGGCAGAAGCGGGGACGCTCTTCTGACCCAGGGGCTCTTCCGCAGTCTCTGTTGCCATAGCAACCCATGTCCACAAATCTCACAGTCACCGTGGATAGTACTGCTTTTCCTCATCCCATAGTTTTCCAGCTGCCTATCTACCTTCACCACCCTACCTCACCCTCTTGTCCTTTGCATTTTGTTTAAAATTGTAAGACAAGATCAAAAGCAAAAAAACATATCCCTCCAATGCACCTCATAGTCCAAACTGAGAGGTCAGATGAGTGGCAGCCGGGGCAGGAGTGAGGGGAGGAGCGGGGTCCTGTTGTAGGTCACAGTTGTCCCATCAGCGCAGGCTCCTCCCTTTAGGTAATTCCACCAGGACAGAAGGTAGGTGGCCCCGAGGCCGGTGTCTGGCTCTGGTACCACCTGTTGAGGAAGTTGCTGCAGCATTACAGCTGCATGTTCTGCATTAGGAAAGGTCGGGGTGTTTGCTTTCGGAAGCAAACAGAAGCTCACTTTCGAGTCAGGTGAGAAAGTCCCCGAAGAGTGCTAGGTGCTGTGCAACATGAAGTATGAATAATAATCAAGAACCAGAAGGGATATGTCTTGCTGTTGAAGACTGCCTGGCAGGAAGGGGTGTCACGGCTCCAGTAGCTAGTACCAATTTTCTGTTTCTTCTGGTGTGATTTTATCGCTGTCAATGTACAGTAAAAATGGGCAAAAACTAGCCAATCAGACTACATTAAATGACAGCACATGTAAGGCCAAAACCAGCCCGTCTACAACCTGTCCTGCACACAGGTTACTTTGGCACGAAAACCCACGGCCAGACGCCATTGCCAGTCTTCTCTGCCCCCAGAGGCCCTTTCTCTGGGTGGCCTGGTGTCCTTCTCCCTCTATATACCGTCTGGGGTGTCCTATCTACTAAGCATGTCCAGTTCACTGTGGTGAGGTCAGCAGATTCCCTCCCCTGCACCCCCAGGCCCTGCTGGTTCCCCAGGAGCAACGAGTCTGCCCCCAACTCTCCCAGGCATGTATGCTCTGCACAGCTTCAGAAGCCACAGAGAATCTGGAGAGAGGAAGACGCTTAGCTGAAACAGTGTCGTGGGAAAATAAACCTTCGTAAAACGGTGTGTAGCAGAGTTAGCTAGTGCTATGCGGTAACTTTGGGTCACCGAACAATACGGCTCAGAAGGGATCTCCAGACAGACCCCCTCATTCTACAAGTGGGAAGAAAGCACGAGGCAGTGTCAGCAAATTCTCCCCCACCCCAGCTGACTGGTGGTAGAGCTAGGTCCAGAACTGCCTCCTTGGGCCTGGCCCATCCTCTCCCCACCCCCGCCCCTCCCTTGAGGAGTGCTACCTATTCAGCAGGGACTGGTCCCCACTGACTACTCCCCCCAGGCCTAGACATTCCGACAGGCGCTCCATCTCCTTGGGGGGCATTTCCAAACACAGATTACTCGGGTGACTAATCCTTACGCCAACCATCTTGCCATGGAATGTTTCTTCTTTCAAGCATCTGTCTGGTTTCCTTTAATTTTATACCTTCTAATGAGACAGTAAAAAAATAAACAACAACTCAGTAAAAGGCAAGGTCCAGGAGCATCATTTCCTAGAAGGGGAAACTGATTTACTCAGGAGTTAGAGACACTTCATTCTGACTTTTTATTCACCAAGGCATTTCACACAGGAGAGAAAACTCATGTATGCAGACACAATTTTAAAATACTTTCTAAAAGATGACACCCCTCTGGTTTCTGGCCCCTCTGACAGCTCCATAGTTTTTCCTTTCATGATGAGAGGAGCCCCATGTTGACCCCACGTAGGGTCTGGTTCTCCATGGAGTGGCTGTTGTGTGTCCCTGGCATGGATGCCACCCTGTTAGACTGCTCAGCTTGGCCTTTGAATGTGATATTGGGTTAAAGGATCGTACAGTGGACGGTTCTAGGGGGCAGAACCCTCAGAACCCTTTAGTGAAGACTTTGCTGAATTCATTGCCAACACTTGATTTCCCATGAGGCTCTGCTGGAAACAGTATACACAGTAGCAGGGCAGCCGGCCAGAGAAGTGACTCTGGGTTACAGACTCAGGGCACAGAGCACGGATGCCATGGAGTGCCGTGTAACTGGGAGAAGGCAGACGGAACAGGCGTTGTCATCTAGAATGGGGCTGAGACTGAGGCAAGGTGTACCGCTAGCAGGTTTTTTGTTTTTAAATTGATGTATAGGTGATTTTGAAGAAGGCAATGGCACCCCACTCCAGTACTCTTGCCTGGAAAATCCCATGGACGGAGGAGCCTGGTAGGCTGCAGTCCATGGGGTTGAGAAGAGTCGGACACGACTGAGTGACTTCACTTTTCACTTTCATGCATTGGAGAAGGAAATGGCAACCCACTCCAGTATTCTTGCCTAGAGAATCCCAGGGATGGGGGAGCCTGGTGGACTGCCATCTGTGGAGTCGCAGAGTCGGACACGACTGAAGCGACCTAACAGCAGCAGCAGCAGGATAGGTGATTTTTACAACGTTGTGTTAATTTCTGCTGTACGGCAGAGTGACTCAGTTACACACATATATACATTCTTTTTCATATTCTTTTCTGTGAAGCTTTATTACAGGATATTGAACTATACAGTATGACTTTTCTTGTGCATCCATCCTGCTAATCCCATCCTCTTACTCCCTTTTGCTAACAGTGTCTGGACTTCCTCTTCCATTGCCCTTGACATGATCTTGGTTTGTCTGCAAACGCTGACTACTCTTAAACACATGTGAATTTCCTTCAGCCCTTGGCTCCTTGGAGGTGCTAGTGGAGGGGTTGCAGAAGCCACCTTAGATTGGTGGCTTTGAAGAAGAAACAACTTTCTGAATTGAAGCTGAAGTTTAGAAGATTCCTCAAGTCCCATCTGTGAAGTGCCTTCTGTGTTTTTTTACCTTATAGATTTTCATGTTTGGGGAAAGGGGACAGAAGTTAAGTGCTTATTTGGGAAGATTTGGGTAGACATCGAATCTTAGTAGTAGGTTTAACTACTGCTAGTAGTACCAGCAGCAGCAGTCACAACAAGGCAAAAAAGAAAATAACTGCCTTCTTACTCAGTAGTGTGTTAGCAGATCACAGGTCTGTGTGGTGGGAGGCCTGCCCTTTGGGCCGTACATGCTGAGCTCTGCGGGGCACAGTGTGTCCATATCCACGCCCAGCCCCTCAGAGCTGCCGCAGCCAGAGAAAGCCAAAGTCCCAACCTGCCAGCACCCACGAGCCTGCTAATGCAGTTACAGAAAAGTTAACCACTCAGAGGAGAACAAAGCGAGCAGACTTCAGAAGGGCCAATACTCTGGTTGCCTGTTCCTCTCGGTGGCTGCCAGCAAGATTCCCACGTGGCACAGGCGTCTTCCCGGGCTTTGCTCCCTGAGGCTCCCAGCAAATCTGCTGAGAGATTCCATCTGTTAAGAAAGCAGGATACGGAATATGTGGTTTGGAATGTGCCGGGCGCCTTAAAAATAGTGCTGAAGGAGGAGCACAGTCACTGGTCAGATTTCACATAAATATGAGACCGAGCCTGTGCCCAGAGGATCGAGTTTCTGGGTCAGAAATCCCGGAGTCCTTCTCCCGAGCCCCTCCTCCTGTGCTTTCATCAACGAGAGTGCTCTTCGGCCTCAGCTGTGACATACCAGGCTCGATGAAAGGATGTGGGGTTTATATGTCAAGTACGCGGGCACAGGTGGTGACCCGATAAACCGCTTTGGAAAGAAGCTGTAGCAGAACTGGCCTGAACAAATTAGAAGTCATGGGAGATGAGGTCACAGGGAGGGAGGCAGAATGGAGTCCCGGTGAATGAGTAGCATTGTTGTTATCTAGTAAGTAACCACGTAAAAAGATTTTTGATTTTTTGGTTTGATTTGGTTTTTGTGTATTGAGATAGCGAAGTTGTCTTTAGTGTGGAAAGTAATTTATATGCCACTTTCTCTGAAGATGTCCAGGAAATGAGCAGTGTAGTTGTGGCACATGCCATGTAGTGTGGATTCCCCAGTGATAACACAGGGAGGTGGTAGTGGTGTCGAGATGAACATGTGTCCATGGCATGGGGCCAACTGGGGAAGGCGTCAGCTGAACGTAAACCGACTGCATAGGATGAGGTGAATGTGTTTGGTGACTAATCAGAATCTTAGGTGAGTAGGCAGAGGATGGTTTCGGCAACTTGGTGATGAAGGGGAAGTATGTATTTTTGGAGGGAATCTCTGTGTTGTGTAAAACCCTTGTCACACGTATGTGACGTGTATGAGCATGTGCAGTTGTGTGGCGGTGCTGGAGTGATTCTGGATGGCAGTTTCTGCCATCGCCTGTTTGTATTTTGGTTTTTCTAACACTAGAGTGGCAGCATCCTACCTAAGAGCAATTACTTGTCCACAGAGCTTTATTTCTTTTAATGTTTGCTTCTTTTTATTTTTGGCTGTGCTGGGTCTTCATTGCTGTGCGCAGGCTTTTCTTTAGTTGTGAGTGGCGGCTACTCTCTTGTTGGGGTGCTCTGGCTTCTCTTTGCTGTGGCTTCTCCTGTTGCAGAGCACAGGTTCTAGGGCACGCGGGCCTCAGTAGTTGTGGCACACAGGCCTAGGTGCCCTGTGGCATGTGGGATCTTCTCGGACCAGGGATCGAACCCATGTCCCCTGCACTGCAAAGGTGGATTCTTAACCACTGGACCCATGGGCAGCACATCATGCTTCAGTGTTACTGGTGCCTAAGATTTTTAATAGGACAGTGTTTCCATCTCTAAAAACATGTCATAAAGGAGCTCGGCCTCTGGCATTGCCATTTGGACATAAAGGCATAAAAGATGGATTTTACCAATAACCGTTTTATTGAAGATTCCTGTAGGTATTTTAATGTAAAATGTAGCAGGCAGACCTTGTGCAGCTCCTCTGAGGCACTGGTGTCTGTTCAGTGAAGGAGCTCTAGGCCACTCGCCCTAAGCATCCTTGGGGGGACTCTGGGGAAAAAAGAGAGGCCTCCCAACGGGGCAGGAAAAACTCTTAACAAGAAAGTATGAACTCATTAATTATTGCAACTGAGGGAGACACTCATGGACTTGGGCAGTGAGTCCGGAAAGCCGTATGTGAGGCAGTCGTGCATGACCATCAGCATCGCCAGCTCTGATGCCCGCAGCTTCTAGAAAGTCATCTAGAAGCCGCCTCGTGTGTGGCTGCCTCCTCTTGGCCTGGTTTGTGGCGCTGTGGTGGCCGAAGCCCAGGTGATGGCCCCGCTCACCGACCCGGCTGCCAGGTTAGAGATGCGGGTGGGGCTCTGGGGGAGCTGCCGAGATTTGCTCTCTGCACCTGCGGGTGTCTTGTCACTCTGTGTGCCCCTGCCTCGTGCACGGGTCTGTCCCGTGTCTTCAGTTTGGGCCAAGTTCTCACTGCCATTAAACCCCTTCCTTTGTCCCACCAATCAGCTCGGGGGCTCCCCCAAACAGACTGTATCCACTAAACCCCTTCCTTTGTCCCACTGATCAGCTCGGGGATTCCTCCAGAGTGTATCAATAAAGGAGCTTCAGGGTCAGCTTGCGCAGGTAGTCAGACTACATCAGAAAGAGGCAGAGAGATTGACAAGACACTATCTGGAAGGTAAATATGACCTGGGTCCAGCACCACCTTCTCTGTTCACAGGGTCCCGAGAGAGAGAGGATGGGCAGTGCTTTATAGGGACTCAGTCTCATACACAACTGGGCAGCCTGGGCTTGGGGCTGGAGGGCACATGGATAAGGGCACCCAGTCAAGCTGCCCACCTCGGGGTGTCTCACAAAGATCACCGTCTACCTTCCTGCTGGAAAGCATGCTTTTCCATCCTGACATTGGTCAGTATGTGGTCTCAGGAGACATGGGTTTGATCCCTGGTTCGGGAAGATCCCCTGGAGAAGAGAATGGCAACCCACTCCAGTATTCTTGCCTGGAGAATCTCCATGGACAGAGGAGCCTGGAGGGCTGCAGTCCATGGGGTTGCAGAGAGTCAGACACTACTGAGGGACAAACGCAACAGACAAGCTTGCCTGCAGCCAGAACCAGTAAAGGGCCTTCCAGGCCACTGGACATGAAAGTGTGTCCGTGATGTCCAGTGTCTGCAGACTGGTACATTTCATCAGTATCAGGTCAGTTTTCTGCTAGATACATCGACAGTTCACCCGTTGTATTAGAAAAAGCCGCCACTAATTGGGCTGTGGCCTTATCAGCTCTTTTAGCCATTTTAGAGTAACCTGGTCCTGGCTCAAAATCCTCATCCACTGAGTGCCTCCCCAGAGTTCCCAGGACCTGGGATCACTGTCCCCAGGCCTCCAAGGTACCTGCCACCCCTGACACACCTGAGACGCAAACCCAGGCTCGAATGGAAATGACTGCTGCTCAGACCTTTTTGTGTTTGTTCCTGGAAGACATCTGTTACCTTTAAAAACAAAAACCAGATGATCTTGAGATGGCACCATGGTGTTTCAAATGCATGTCCTATGTACAGTAAGGTATCTGTATGTACTTACTCTGGCAAGGAATGTGCATGCCGCCTAAGCCTCACGTTGTCTGTGGTTCTGCTCATCTAAATGGGTTAAAAACTGATCAAGGGAGCGCCTTTTGCCATGAAGCTCTGGGAGAGCCAAGCCAGGTGCCACTAGACGTGTCCCCTTTTTTAAAGTTACATTTATAGGTCAAGTTTCACATATTATCACCGAGTGAGTGAAGTGAAAGTCGCTCAGTCATGTCCAACTCTTTGCGACCCCATGGACTGTAGTCCGTGGAATTCTCCAGGCCAGAATACTGGAGTGGGTAGCCTTTCCCTTCTCCAGGGGATCTTCCCAACCCAAGGATCGAACCCAGGTCTCCCGCATTGCAGGCGGATTCTTTACCAGCTGAGCCATAAGGGAAGCACAGGAATACTGGAGTGGGTAGCCATCCCTTCTCCAGGGGATCTTCCCAACCCAGGAATTGAACCAGGGTCTCCTGCACTGCAGGTGGATTCTTTACCAACTGAGCTATGAGGGAAGCCCATTATCACCAAAGAAAAGTAATTTCATATCACCTGAGGGTTAATCCCTAGAGAATTTGGGGTGTGTGTGTGGGGGTGTGTGTGTGTGTGTGTGTGTGTGTGTGTGTTTAACATTGCACCAAAAATCATGTTGGAAAGTGAGTTTATTCCTGGAGATGCTGTCAGCAGAACCACAGGGTCCTGGTGTTTCAAGCACTAGATTCAGGATAAAGGGCTGTGGGGTGAAGACTCTCCCAGCCTCGGCTGGAGGCACTGAGCAGTCATCTGGGTTTTTTCAAAGGGGAAGGGAAGGGGTCTCCTCACCTCCCCAAGAGCCAGGGACACGACTCAGAGACTTGGGAAGTGCATGGGATCCTGGAACAGGAGAAGGCAGCAAGGGCCTTGGAGGAAGAGGGAGCAGAGCGAGCCAGTCAGGAAGGGATGTTTCTAAGAGGTAATAGATCAAAAAGTAAACTAAAAGAATAGACCCTCCCAGGGCTGTGCCTCTAGGAGCCAGTTCTGGGGCACCTGAGGGGAACCCGCCTGGCACTGGGCACACACAGCAGGGATCAGTTGCATTCGGCAGCTGAAACCTCACCAGGATCAGTCAATGGCCTGAGATAACACAAAAATAAATGGCAGACACTGGGCTTCCAGCAGCCCAGCTGCCGCCACCCCCCTCCTGTGTAGCTCCATGTCCACAGGGGAGAAAGCCAGCGCTGGGATTCAGGGCTGCTGAGCGTGTGAGTGAAATGCCTGTTTTTCATGTTATCTGGGATAGCTTCAGCTGCCATCTGGGTGTCAGCACCCAACTTAGTACTTTCTCTAGTACTTTAGGGAAACAAAACCAAACCCATCTGTTGGTTTTTGACACAAGAGGGGATGTTAGGGTAATAGCAAGACTCGAATTCTAACCCTTTCTGGTCAGTGGAGCAAAAGACTTTCAGCCTATATATCACTTTAGCCACCATGAATGCTATTCCTGTGCCCTCATCCACCCCATGTGCAGTTGAGTACTAGCTTGTCATCATTCTGTCGGGGTCTGTGGGAACCCTAGGGCTCAGCGAGTCAAGGGGGAAAGACTCCCACTTTGCCTGGACACCTGCAATGTGCCAAGGCACAATGTACCAGCCCCAGAGTGCAAACAGGGTCTGCCCCTGGGTCAGCTGTCAGCCCTGCCTCCAAGAGACAGTGCTCCCGAAGGGGTCTAAGGAACATCAAAAAACCGCAGGAGAAACTCCATGATGAGAAATGATGCCGACCCCTCCCCTTGAAGGGGGCATTCTCCTCTGAGTCAGGAAGCGCTTGGGGTTTTGTGAAGAGTGAGCCTCTAGAGGAGTTTACTAAATGCAGGAAGTGGGGGGTGGAGGAAGGTCTCTCACTTTCCCATCCCAGGCGGAATGGCCGCTGGAAGAGGCTCACTTGGGTGGCAGGTGGAGACAGCCGCCCGTCACAGCGCCTCTCTTCTTCGTCCAAGGCGGAGGAGGAACGCCGCTGCGCCCTGCGACGGCGCGACCGGGAGGCAAACGGCCTGGCCCTGCAGACCTCGCTGCACGAGCGCGCCTGGGGCGACGAGAGGCACCTGATGCAGCAAGAGATGCGCTCCCTGAAGCAGAACATCTTCCTCTTCTACGTCAAGCTCAGGTGGCTGCTCAAGCACTGGCGCCAAGGGAGGCAGGCGGAGGACGATACGGAGGACTTCGTGGAGGTAGCTCGGCCCCGGGAGTTCCTTTGGATGGGGTTTGTTCTTGAGCCCCAAGCCCTGCTGTCCGCCTACCCACACCGCTCCGCACACAGTCATGTTCTGACTATCTCAGGTTATTTTTCAAGCCCAGTCCAGGCAGAGCAAAGGCAGTGGGGTTGTCCTGTACTACCCAGGGAGCTCATTTGAAGAGCACGCTGGTTTGTAACCCCTTGCTGCACCCATGCTGTTTGCTGCATGGATGAATTTGTTATCACCCCAAAGTCCTTCACTGGTTCATTCCACAGTGATGGTTTGCAAACCTGGCTCTAACGTGGTCTCTCTGAGCTCCAGGAGGAGCTTTCTCACAGCCTCTGAAATCGGTATATGAGGCATATACCTACTTAGGCCTCAATTCCCAGGTTCATGGCAGAACCAGAGCTATTCGCCCTCTGACTGAGGGCTATTGATTACGGCAGGGTGGCCTCCAGCTCGGCAGGCTCCTCTGGCCACGCTCTCTGGCGAGCATAGGGCTGGAGCTGCCGGTGCTTGCTCCTCTGGCTGCCTCATCGCCTGTTCCAGGGCCCCGTGGTGGTTGGTTCCTCTTAGCCCCCAAAGACCCTCTGTTCCCACTCTCCTCAGCAGTGTGTGCAGTTTTAAGACATCCTGGGAATGGGGAGATACAATGATGCTCTTGCCTCGGGGTGGAAAACTTCTTCAAAAACGAATTCAACCTGCTTCAAGATAGCCATGACCTAGAAAACCATCATTAAGCAAAACCTGGAAGTAGCTGTCAAGTTTTCTATTGATCACTACTTTGGCCCTCCTCCTTTCACTGTAACTGAGCACAGGAGTGATTTATAAATAGTAATATTTCTAATCTCCTTTAATAAACTGGGCACCCTCTATGTGAGGTTTAGATGGAGAAAGTGGCCAATTAAGTGAAGTGGTCACTACGAGCCTCTTAGGGAGAGAGGGCTGAGAAGTGAAGTCGTGATAACCCCTGAAGTGGGTGATGAACCTCAGACATTAAAACTCAGGCTGAGGGCAGAAGAATTTGGCTGTGATTGTCCCCTCCTGCCATTTCAGAGCGAGCTTCCAGAGACCTTCCCCAGGCTCGGGGAGCTTGGCGTCCAGGGGGACACAAAGGCGGATAGTCCAGACCGAGACGACGACGGGCCAGGCTGTGGCTTTTCCCTGGGCGAGCGCTCTCCGAAGACGGGTGGCCATGGGTTGCAGCTGCAGCCCACCGACGGGGGGCAGCTGTACAGGCAGGTGGGTGCCAGGCTCAGCCCCTCATTCCCCCTGCCCTGTCATCTGGTCACCTACTGGTGTTCCCAGGGGCAGAGAGCTCTGGCCTGCTTGGCTCGTTCACATAAATGAGGACATAGTAAGGGCACATCGATTGAGTCCCCTCAAGGCCAGTGAATGTGCCTCAGTCCTGGATAAGGTGGCTCATGTCTTATATAAAGGGTGACCACTCTTCCAAGGAGATGGTGCCCTCATCACAGCCACATAGGCCTTTGTTGTTGTTTGCTGGCAGGCAACATAACACAGGAGGAAAAGCAAGCTTGCTTATTTGTCTTTTTATCTCCAAACGTGTATGAAGTGTTTCAGGTTGTTTTTAAGCCACACGAAACTTAATGACCCCAGTACAAATATTGGATGACACATGAAGCAAAAATGAAAGTGTGTGTAAAGAGAGGTGAGGTTTCCGTGTAGAACCTTAAGTAACTATCAGTGTTGCCAAAAGCCCCGTTTATTTTTATAAGCAAACAGGCCCCTGCTGGATAAGCCGAGAGATGCTCTGGGTGTCCCAGACTGGTTGTGCTTTTCTGCAAAACAGAAGCTGTGATGGGTTTGAAGTGCCAGGATCCTGCCTGTGAGGCTAAAACTTTTTCGCTCCCGGGCTTCCTGGCCTGAGACTCTCCTGACCTCATATTGTTTCTTTGAGGGTCTGGCAGGGAGAGCCTGGATCTGGGGGGAGGCGCAGGGTGGGGTGACCCCGGGCGCAGCTGCAGCTGCCCCATCACAGCCAGTTTGGGCCCTCCCTGCACACCGCACTCCACAGCTGCAGCCTCTCCCTCTGCCGAGAGAGAGAGAGAGAGAGAGAGAGAGAGAGAGAGAGAGTGTCACCCTTCACTCTCCCATAATAACAGGACTCAAGAAAGAAGTTATATTTTCAAAGGAACTTTTAATTACCATTATTAGGAAGTCCATCATGAGGCCATGGGGGAGATTTTTTAGCTCATGGAATGAGTTTTCCAACAAAGATCTAGTTAGAAAATAAAATGCTCCTTTGCAGAACATCGAAAATCGACCAGTTTTGTTAGTTTTTAAAAGCGGTGCTGTCAGGCAGTCCCATGGTATATCTGTGATTCACACAGAATTCCTCATTGGCTGCTTAGCCACAGACCTGCTGCCTCTGAGAGCACGTGTGGGGTGTTTCCCACGTGCACATCCAAATGCTTTGGGGAAAAGGGGAAAATGTAACACAGCTGGTTTCCCAAACAATAGTCATGGAAGATTTTCCCTGTGAGATGGAGATCTATGGAAAGTCACTCAGCTGGAACCTCCCGTTCTGTGCGTCTTAACGTCATCTTTGCTGCTGCCTCCTTCCATTATTCATGTCTCAGAACTTCCGCTTGAAAGTGGAGGTGGACCGCTGTGTCCCTACTTTGTACAGAGGCATGCAGATGGGCTAATGGGGGTGGCGTCCACGTGGGCACAATCAGATCTGCCTTTAATGGGCCCGTCTGCCCACGGCAGTCCAGTGCACGAGGCTGTCCATCTGAGGACACAAGATTAATGAGCTCTACTGTAAGCAACAGCTGGCGCCCGGCAGTGCACTTCTCGGGAGGGAGGTCTGTCCATCCTGTACCAGCCAGGCAGCCTGGACACGGGAGCTGGACATGTGTTGCAGGGAGCGGCCCCTCAAGCCGCACCCGCCTCAGAAACTCCGAGGGCCTCCCAAGGCGATAAGCGGAGTGGGAAATGTGGCCTGACTTCTTTCCCAAAGATAAATTAGCAGGGGACAGAATTTCCCAGGCCTTGCCTTGTGTCACAGTGAACAGTCTCACAGCTGAACAGGGTGGATGGCAACATTTATCATGTCAAAGGAGGTTAAAAAAATTGCATGTATCAAGTCAGCATTGGAATACTTCATTAAAAACCATCGGATTGGAAAATGTTTGGCTCTGCGAACACTCCCCACAGACTGACGAGGCAGCAGAGACCCACCTGTCCTGGAGGCAGTGAGCACTTTGAGTTCGCCCAGCCTTCTGCAGGGTCCCAAGCTGGGGACAAGCTCCAAGATGCCTGCGACTGTGTTGAGCTTCTGAGGCCAGCTCTACTACAGCCAAGTATGCCTTTGATAGTTAGTAGTAACTCCTGAAATCAGATTTTTAAACACAGGGTGGTTAATAGTGCCAGAAGTATGACCCTGGGGTTCCAACAGCCAGTCTTCCCAGAATTGGATTAAGTCATTAAAAGAAAAGTTAGTTTTTCATTCAGGAATGTGACATAATACTCTGTTAAAGTGTCTAAGTGTGGAGAGGGCAATCTAATGCAATTATGAATAGGTCGAAGTGTCTAGTTGCCCAGTTGTGTCCAACTCTTTACAATTCCATGGACTATAGCCTGCCGGCTCCTCAGTCCGTGGAATTCTCCAGGCAAAAATACTGGAGTGGGTTGCCATGTCCTTCTCCAGGGGATCTTCCTGACCCAGGGATCGGACCCAGGTCTCTTGCATTGCAGGCAGATCCTTTACCATTTACTATGTTTTGTGTTCAAATCTTCACGTCTTCAACTGCCACTGGTCCCTGAGGGCCCTCCTCAGGATCCAGCCTGAGGACTGGGGGAAATCTGCTCCCTGGGCCTTTGTCACTGACCTGGGACTCAGAGGCCCCCCAGCTCAAAGCCAGCCTTTCCCTGTAGAGAGAGTGCCTTCGGCTCCAGGGCCTCCTGGGCCCGCACTCACCTGGTGCCCAGTAGCCTACTTTCTGGCAGCCCATTCTTTCTACTCTGCCCAAGATACAGAAACTTCCAGAAACAGCACTTCCACACATCAGATTTTATATTTTAAATAAGGTGCTCCTCTTGAGACTTGATAGCTTTTATGTTTCACTTTTGTATGTTGTACCAGATTCATTCTTCAGACTCTGCAAATTTATAGCCTCACCCAAGAGACATGCAACTCTGTGGAAGTAACCAGAGTTTATGATTAGGAAGCACTTTATTTTTGTTCCTGTTACTGTGAAAGTAGCACGTGTTCAGGGCGTGGAAAGTCACAAGTAACAAGGTTCCTGGGGAAATACTCTCAGCCCCAGCTCCACCTCCCCAACCTACCTGTGGCCGGCAGATAGCTTGTGCCACCCCTTTCCGAGTGTTGTGGCACAAGCTCTGATACACTAATAAGCTTGCCAGTAATCAGTTCATTCTTCCCATTTGGCCACTTCCATCACACCTGCCCTGGTTTAGTTCTGGGTCTATACCTTGTTCAATCTGTGTCCATTTGTCCTCTCTCACACCCACCTTTACTCTTCCGAGGCCTTCAGTGAAAATGATGGGAGACCTGCAGGCATGGAGTCCGCCTGGTCCAGGTCACCCAGTGTATTCGCAGCCGGTGGACACGTGAGTTCTGGCCACAGACAAGTCCGTCATCTCTGCAAGCTTCCATCAGAGGTTATATTTTCACAGCCAGTCTTTAATGACTCATTCTCCTTTATCTGTGGGAGATAACGGTTTTAGAAAAGAATCTTTAATCTGTATATAATAATGAAGGTAAGAATGACAAATGTCTTATTTGTTAAAACGTTGCTGGACTAAAATGTTGTAGGGGCTTCCTAGGTGGTGCAGTGGTAAAGACTCTGCCTGCTAATGCAGGAGATGGAGGAGATGCAGGTTCGACCCCTGGGTCAGGAAGACCTCCTGAAGTAGGAAATGGCCATCCACGCCAGTATTCCTGCCTGGAGAATCCCATGGACAGAGGAGCCTGGTGGGCTACAGACTCTGGAGGGTTGCAGTTGGACGTGACTGAGAGACCAAGCACACACAGATATGTAAAGATAATTTCAGTAAAGGATGACTTGGCACCCCTGCTGGTGAAGGAGTTACTTTTATTGAACCTGCAAGAGGCCCCCCTTGTATGTATCAAATAGGAACTATGCATGGGTGTGTATGTGGAAGTGGGTGAGGGGTGGTCAGGGCAGCCAACCACAGCATTGCAGGACTCTGCCTAAGTGAGGATAAGCCAGAGGCCAGCACCTCTATTTTGTGATTGACTTTTTGTGGGTCAGCCCATAGCAGATCAGTATCTCTGTTCCAATTTTAGATTACACCCATCTCCAAAGTCAGTGGCTCTGATGCAGCAGAGTGGTTGATGCTAAGTATAGCTCTTTCACAGAATTACTTATGTGCATGTCTTAGAAACCTTAAGCAAAAGTGAGTCTGTGTGGTAGCTGTTGTTGCCTCACCAACTGGTCTGCTACCTATCTATAAACTTCTTTTCAATTTCTATTAACATGTGTCCTATAATTGGATAGGGCTTCCCTGATAGCCCAGTTAGTAAAGAATCTGCCTGCAGTGCAGGAGACCCTGGTTTGATTCCTGGGTCAGGAAGATCTGCTGGAGAAGGGACAGGCTACCCACTCCAGTATTCTTGGGCTTCCCTTGTGGCTCAGCTGGTAAAGAATCCACCTGCAATGCAAGACACCTGGGTTCAATCCCTGGGTTGGGAAGACTCCCTGGAAAAGGAAAAGGCTACCCGCTCCAGTCTGGGCTAGAGAATTCCATGGACTCTATAGTCTCTGGGGTTGCAAAGAGTCAGACACAACTGAGTGACTTTTACTTATAATTGAATAACAGTCCTACTGGCCAAAGCCCAAACTTGAACCTGTTAACACTTTATAGCACAGACTCCTGATGCCAACTGGGGGGTTATTTGAGGTTGAAAGGGCCGAAATGCCCTTAGAATTGAGAAGGAAATTGTGGAAACATTTTATCCTGCTTCTTTGTAAGAAGACCAATAAGCCTCTTGATGAAAGTGAAAGAGGAAAGTGAAAAAGTTNATGGCATCCAGTCCCATCACTTCATGGGAAATAGATGGGGAAATAGTGGAAACAGTGTCAGACTTTATCTTTTTGGGCTCCAAAATCACTGCAGATGGTGATTGCAGTCATGAAATTAAAAGATGCTTACTCCTTGGAAGGAAAGTTATGACCAACCTAGATAGCATATTGAAAAGCAGAGACACTACTTTGCCAACAAAGGTCCGTCTAGTCAAGGCGATGGTTTTTTCCAGTGGTCATGTATGGATGTGAGAGTTGGACTGTGAAGAAAACTGAGCACCGAAGAATTGATGCTTTTGAAATGTGGTGTTGGAGAAGACTCTTGAGAGTCCCTTGGACTGCAAGGAGATCCAACCCGTCCATTCTAAAGGAGATCAGCCCTGGGATTTCTTTGGAGGGAATGATGCTGAAGCTGAAACTCCAGTACTTTGGCCACCTCATGCGAAGAGTTGACTCATTGGAAAAGACTCTGATGCTGGGAGGGATTGGGGGCAGGAGGAGAAGGGGATGACAGAGGATGAGATGGCTGGATGGCATCGCCAACTCGATGGACGTGAGTCTGAGTGAACTCTGGAAGTTGGTGATGGACAGGGAGGCCTGGCGTGCTGCGATTCATGGGGTTGCAGAGTTGGACACGACTGAGCGACTGAACTGAAAGAAATTGGGAAGTTGGCCTTTTTAATTACAACTGCCCATACTTACCAGAAGGGCTTCCCTGGTGGCTCAGAGGTTAAGGCGTCTGCCTGCAATGCAGAAGACCTGGGTTTGATCCCCTGGAGAAGGAAATGGCAGCCCACTCCAGTACTCTTGCCTGGAAAATGCCACGGAGGGAGGAGCCTGGTAAGCTACAGTCAATGGGATCAGAGAGAGTCGTACACAACTGAGCACTTTCACTTTTTGGATACTTAGCAGATATATAAGCGAAAAGGTTGTAGAGCTCAGCACCTGGCACAGAAGGTTCTGAAAGCTCTGTATCTAAGAAGACTTTCACCTGAAGACCTAGTCTTGACTCCATCCTTGACTTGGGTCTTTCTACCAAAAATATAGCCCACCAAACGGCCACCACTGAGAGAAGTGACAAGAGTAACTTCCAGGTGTTTTTTCAGGAGGGCTACTGTTATTCCCCTTGATGTGGGGAACGGAATTTGCTTCACAGAGATTAGCCATCTTTGTTTATTTTTGGCTGTGCTGGATCTTCACTGCAGCAAGGAGGGGCTACTCTCTAGCTGTGGTTGCTTGGGCTTCTCTTTGCAGTGGCTGCTCATGTGAAGCAGAGGCTCTAGGCATGCGGGCTTCAGTAGTGGTAGCACTCAGGCTCAGTAGTTGCAGTTCACAGGCTCTAGAGCACAGGCTCAGCAGTCACGGCACATGGACGTAAATGCTCTGCGGCCTGTGACACCTTCCCAGAACCAGGCATCAAACCCATGTCTCCTGTATTGGCAGGCAGATTCTTAACTACGAGACCCCTAGGGAAGCCCTAGATTAGCTATCTTTACGGCTTGGGCAGGGTTATGCTGCCAGAATCCACATATGCTGGCAGGCTTGTCCAGTCTTGGGTAGCACAGGCAGACCTGGATTGCAGTTAGGCTCCACGCTTCCTCACGGCCAGACAAGGTTCCCCGTTGCTGTGGGTCCTCCCCTGTGACAAGGGCATGTGCCAGTGTGCACTCAGGCTCGATGTGAGATGCCAGCACTGTCCTGCAGGTGAAGGATCATCACAGCCCTGGCCCACTGGAAACTACTAGTGTTAGTTACCATCACTGGGCTTCTGTGTGTTTAACAGTCAGTTGGAAAGATCAGTGCCTGTCTATGGCTCATTCTGGGTCTTCAGAAGTTTTCTCTTGGACATAGTTCTTGCCATTGTTCTCCAGTGGTAGAACTAGGTTGGCTGCGTGCCAGGCCACACGCTGTGCCCAGTGACTCTGGTGACTATGATAACAGGGACCAAGAGCATCAATTCTCTAGGCTCTTGTCCCCTTTGGCCACCTTCACCCCAAAGCAAGTTTGCGCTTATCCCATGATGATTAAATATAATATTGGTATAAGAGGACATTATGTTGATTGCTCTGGCCCAAATGTGCATGAAAACATTAAGGCTTGATTTGACTTAATCTGATATCTATTAATGCCAAAAAGTACTTACTTCCAGCAGAAGCAAAATTTCAATCTGCAAAAGGACAGTCATGTGAACCCTGCTTTCAAGGAGCACAAAGTTCTGGTCCTGATGTTGTCAGCGCTGTTAGTTAGAGAAGAACCCCAAAGCTGACCGCATACATGACTTGCAGTTCATAGGAAAGTATTGATCACATGTGATTTACTATGTGGTTTTCTGCTTTTTCTTCAATGAAACAGAGACAACTGCTCCAAAGTTTGGATAAAAATTATTACCATGATTTTATGTTTAAAATAGTTTGACTTGAAAAGTAGTAATTTTTAAAAATCTAAAATCCAATGATGAAAAATCAAATCTACCATAAAATAAACATAATTTTTTAGCAAACAAATTCTATACTTAGGAAGATGTATATTTGTGAAAAGACTGTTGTAACACCTCACTCACTCATACTTAAACCTTTAAATACTTTTGGTATAGAGTTTAAAGAAACTTTTGCATTGATTGCAGTTTCACACATTTTATGAATATCTCATTGAGAACAGTGGTAATTTACTTATATTCTGATGGTTGGAAAGGATGTACAGGATTTTTATAAGGTTTTCTATATGCCAAGTTTTGCAAATGTTAACTGAATTGTATTCAGTTAAAAGTGAAAATTGGTTTTCATGGTGAGGAAAATCAAGGAGCAATAAATGCTAACAGACCTTTTCACCTGACCAAAAGTCTACTGTATCTAATACTAAAACTTTTCATATAAATTATGGAGAAAACTATGGTGTTTTCAGTGATAAACTTCATGTTAAGGAATTTATCTTTTCTAACATCCAAACATACATCCAGAGTGTCATAAACTCTTTCCAAGCATGGCTAACCATTTTTGCATATGTACATGTGTGTTTCATCAATCGACTAGATGGTTTTAGAAGCATGATTGCCTCTCGAGCTGATGGAAGAAACAAGGCTGCTAGATCCCAGGCTCGCTGCCCTGGGACCAGAGGTTTACCAAGGAGGGGGGATTCTTCTGAGCATGAGGGGCTCTGTCTTCCCAAGGTACAGACAGCGTGCCTCCAGCACGACTGAGAGAGCTTTTAAGTCCTCCTGTCTCATAAATATACCAAAGAGGATTGCCTTGAGACCATTCAGGGAGCTAGCAACGGGCTTTAGGTGTTCTCCGTCTGGTTTCTAGAGATGGGCTAATGTGGCTTTTATTATCCAGGTACCATCATTGATTCAGGGTTTATTAATTCATTTGTACAAACTTTCTGATATAATGCCCATGCTGAAGCGTACTGAGATAGCAATCATGGTTTTGAAATGTGTGTTCATAGAACTAGATAGGTATTATTGGAAAATACAAAATCTTTTAAGTTAGGTAGAGCAGGTTAGTAATAAGAATCCATTCTTCATTACCAGACCTGTTTGCATGCTTCCATGAGCTGAGTACCAGAAATGTGGGAGGTGGTCAGCCTTTGACAACTTGGAGGTGGGGGGACAGGGGAGGCACAGGATAAACAAGTAGTTGCAGTAGTTATTCCTGCCATTAGTGAGCAGAAAAGAGATTCTGGGCAGTGACTATATTTTGAGGGAGGACAAGGAAGCCTTCACTGACATGTTAAGCCTTTACTTTTGGTTTTAACTCTTAGACCTAAAAGTCACCCCCACCCCATGACTCTGCTTTTCGCATATATGTAACTACATATACATGTTTGTGTGTGTGTATATATATATACACACACATAGTAACTACATATACATATGTGTATATATATACATATACATACAGTAACTACAAGTCGGAGACTAACCACCATGTCAATGAGACACACGAGCCCTTTATTAATTCCCTTCTGGTTCAACAGCTGGCACTCAAGTGACAGCACACAGAGGTGAGTTTATCTCATTACTCCTGTTGTCAACCAGAGCTGCGAGGTCTGAAGTCATGCAGAGCATCCTGGCAGCCCTGGCGCGGTTCCCCTGGCCTCCCTCAGCTTCTTCCCGTCTCTGCTCCAGGTGTCCGTGGTACCAGCCTCCTCATCCAAGGAGCCCTTAGCAGCCTCGGCCCAGTGTCCCTCGAGCAGCCAGGGGACCCACTCTCCCCCTAACTGTGCAGATTCCCACCATAGCCCCATACCAGCCCCCCTCCCCTGCTGGCCAGGCCCCTGTCCTCACCCTCGTGAGATGCAGAGGCGCCCTCGTGTCCCCACAGGTGGCGGAGACTCAGCCGCTGTTCTGCGCGCTCAAGGCGCTGCTCGAGGAGCTGCGCGCGGAGCTGCGGGAGGACGCGCGTGCACGCCAGCGTCTGCAGCAGCAATACGCGGGCGACAAGGCCGCCTGGGATATGGAGTGGGCCGCGCTCACATGCCGCCTGGAGCAGGTACGGCCGGCCTCCTCTCCGACCGCGGGGGAGGGCCTGGATCCCAGGGCCTGGATGGGAAAGAGGAGGTGAGGAGAAACTCACAGCAATGGCCTCAGGCACCTGGGAGGTCCCCTGCCTTCCTGCAGTGCCATTCTTCCCTCTTCTTCCCTCTCCCAAGGTGTGAAACAGGACCCCACCCAGCAGTGTTTCAAAAGCAGCGTCTGTTTCCCCATTCTGTGCAGAGCAAGGTTGTCTCTTTTTTTTTTTTTATTATCCAGTTTATTTAAACTAAAAGCAGAAGAGTTCACCCATTCCCTATTCACTTCCCCCTGGCAGCTCCTAATCTGTTCAGTGTTATCTATGAGTTTGGTTTCATCTGTTTACTTCCACATCTACTTCTGATCACACAATATTTATTCCCTGGTGGCGTGGCTCAGATGGTAAAGCGTCTGTCTACAATGCAGGAGACCCGGGTTCGAGCCCTGGGTTGGGAAGATCCCCTGGAGAAGGAAATGGCAACCCACTCCAGTACTATTGCCTGGAAAATCCTATGGACAGAGGAGCCTGGTAGGCTACAGTCTATGGGGTTGCAGAGTCGGACACGACTGAGCCACTTCACTTCACTTCTGATTTCAATTAGCATAATGCCCTTGAGCTCCACCCAATGTTGCTGCAAATGGCATGATTTTGTTCTTTTTCATGACTGAGTAGTATCCCATTGTATATATGTACCACATCTTTATCCATTCATTCATCCATGAACATTTATGTTGCTTCTGTAAATGGTGCTGCTGGGAACATGGGGGTGCGGGTGTCTTTTCGCATGAGTGTTTTCTTTTCCTTCAGGTAACAGGTACATGAAAAAATGCTGTTATTTCCTCAGGGAAATGCAAATCAAAACCACAATAAGCTGTTACCTCACAGCTGTTGGAGTGGCTCTTATCAGAAAGATTAGAAATAGCGAGTGTTGGTGGGGAGAAAGGAGCAAGGATGTCCTTAGTGCCACCGAACCCTGACCAGCATGAAATGGTGATCAGTACACAGCCATCACTCAGACAGAAGCAAAGGAAAGGCAGATTGTGGTTTTGTTATCTCTAAAAAAAAGCAAATGAATGCTTTCCGTTAGATTTCTCCCAGTGCTGGGAAGACCTTGTAGACCTCCCACTTCACGTGCCCTAGAAGTCTGATGAGTCGTGCTGTCTGTCCTTATTCACACGGGAGAAATGAAGGCCCGGAGGAAGCATGTTGTCTCAGATTGCAGAGGCTTCACTGAGAGTGGAGAGGAGAGCACAGCGGAGCACAGGGTTTCAGAGACTTACCACCACCCCCCTGGTCATTAAGATCAGGCTGCACTGGAAATGCCCTTTTCTGTGTGCTTTCTCCTTGGAAACCTTTGAAAGTGGTCACTTCCTGCGTGGTATCTGCTTGCTCAGACTGCTTCTCTGGGTGTCTCCCCACCCTCCCCCCATCATGGTGTGCCATCTCAGATAATCTCTCTTCTGGGCAGACTGTAATCAAGATTTTCTCTCAGTTGACCCCATCATGAGAAAAAAAAACTTGCCTGGAAAGACGACATCTTCTAAACAGTCTTGATAAAAGCTGAGAGGGCTTGTCCTGTCAGAAGACGACAGCTTCCGCAGTGCCCCCAGGTTCCCCTGCACTGACACCTGGCCCACAGGGGCATAAGTACCAGGCTCTAGAGGGGCCAAGGTACAGCTGCCTCTGCAGGGGCAGCAGCAAAGCACAGCCGGACCAGAGCTCCCAGACCAGGCTGGGCAAGGATGCAGCCGCTGACCCAGTTATGAATCCTGCCAACTGCCTGGTAGGAGCTTCTTACTAGATATTCTGTTTGTCTTAGTTCACAGCCTGAAGAGCCGGCAGTGGAAGAGAAATGAGTAAGGACGTTCTGATGAGCTGCCTTTAAGCTTACTTTAGAAATATGTTTATGGAGGAAACAGCTAAATATTTTCAGAAATGTAAGCATAGCCAAAAAGAGGAGGCATAATCTTTGAAGTGAGCCAGCTTCAAAACATTTCATCTTTGTTTTAGAGGAACCTGGTATCCGCCCACACATTTGCTACAAATAAAGCCTCAAGGGTAATCACTGAACACCAAGAAGTAAAGCTAGAACTTCAAACCTAGAAGCCAAGTGGTAATACTAAAGATTTCATCTTCTGCCCCCAAACTGTTTAAAGTTTCTCAAACGTTTGTGGCCTAGGGGACAATGAATGTGGGCTGATGGTAGTACATTTATAATAGTGCCATCTTTGCCCATTTCTACTTAAATGCAAAACAGCTGAATTCTATCCAGAGGGAAATATTTTCTCTCAGTGGAGGCCATGTTGTGTCAATCCCCAAATCTAATTCCTTCAACTGACTCCTAAGTCAGAGGTTGCTTTGCCAGGGACCCCCAACAGAAAAGACAGATCCTTAAGGGGGTTGTCAGTACAGTTGGAGAGTAGACAAGGGCCAAAGTTAGTAAGAGAGTAATTAAGTGCCCTGCCAGACCTGTACACAGGCTCCCAGGAATGGGAGTGTGCAGGGCACACCTCAGTCTGCAGGCTCAGGGCAGGGTTGTTTGTGAAAGTCCTGCTTAGAATGAATCTTGGAAGATGAACAGGAGTGGCTACATGGAAAAGGAGAGAAAGGGACATCATGAAGACAGGAGGATGGCACACCCGAGCAGCTGCACCTCACCATGTATGAGTGGAGAGAAGAATCTTCAAAGAATCAAAACACTGATCCTGATTTTGTCATGGGAATAAAGCATTTTGACCTGCATTTTAAAGAAGCTATTCTGGTATAGAGGTAGAGAATAGTTTAGAAACCATTAGAACTGAATAGATTAACATGGGGCCATGGATAGACTTCAGGGATCTGCTTATCTAGAATAGGAAAAAGAGTATATATTTGTGTTCATGGATCTTGCACTCAAACTTATCACATTCACCAACAGTATATCCCCAGTTCCCTCTTCCTGTCCTTTGCACTGCTGTCAGTTTACTTCTACACATTCTGTAAACACACAATATGCTGCAACTATTTTCACCTTAGACACTCAGTAGCATTTTAAAGCAATTAAAAATAGAAAGTGAGTTATATTTGCATTTATTTAGGATTTCCAGTCATTTCCAGTATTCTTCATTTTTTGTGTAGATCAAAGTGTTCGCTGGTATATCATTCCATCTGCCCGAAAACTTCCTCTGTCATTTCTTGAAATGCCAATCTGCTGACAATAGTTTTAAATTTCCATTTGTTGAGAAACCTTTTTCCCCCCTGTATTTTTGAAAGAGGTTGCTGAGTACAGAATGCTGGTGAGGTCAACACTTCCCCCCTCCAGCCCTTTCACAGTGTTACTCCATTGTCCCCTGACTTGCAGTTTCCAAGGAGAAGTCTGCTGTCATTCCCATCTTTGTGCCTCCATGGGTGGTTTTTTTTTTTTTTTTCCTGTCTGCCTCCAAGGTTTCCTCTTTGGTTTTCAGCAATGTGCATGTGGTGTCTAGACCGGAGTTCTTTTGCTTGCTTGTTTATGGTCTTCAACCTCCTGGGTGCTTGATGTGTGTTTGTTATAGATTGCTAGGTTCCATCGCTGCCCTATGACCAGGTTCCACAGAGGGCTGAAGGATGTAGGGATAGATATGTGCCTGCCTTCAAGGAGCTGTACAGCAGAACAGGCAGGAGACATGGTGACTCGGAGTCTGCAAGGGGATTGGGGAGTGGACTGTGGGAAGCTGGGTGGATTCTCTTATTCACCTCTGTGTGACTCTGTCAGATGTTCGTGATTAGGACTTTAAAGATGAAAATTATTTCTTCTGTAAGCTTGGTCAGATCTTGATTTAAACATGATTCCAGGGATAATACATGAATGTGCTGAGATTTTCTTCACCTAATAATGAGAGACTGTCAGAGACTAAGTTCCCATGTCTTATCCTTGACAGCTGGAAGCAAAAAATGAGAAGAGCTTGGGAGACCCAGGCTCCTGCACCGACAGCAAAGGAGCATTCAGGAAGGAGAGGGAGGTGCAGCAGAAGCTGCTGGCGGACAGTCACAGGCTGGTCATGGACCTGCGCTGGCAGATCCACCACAGCGAGAAGAACTGGAACCGGGAGAAGGTGGAGCTTCTCGACCGCCTGGACCGGGAGCGCCAGGAGTGGGGGCAGCAGGAGAAGGAGCTGCTGTGGAGAATCGAACAGGTATGGGTGACCCTAGGAGGAACGGGGATGCCTGGCCTGGAAACCAGAGAACTCAGAGAGGAAACTGAAATAGCTCGGGCGTCTCTACCGTATCAGGCTGATCTAGGGGCTTTCAGAGGAAGAAATCCCAGGGGCTCCAGGTTGGAGACCTAGGGTCAGCCCTCCTACGACACAGGTCTTTTCATGCAAAGTCAGTGGGTAACTTTACTCAGTGTGTCTGGTTGGGGGTGGGAATAACTTTTTTAAGGTTCTAAAAGACTAAACTTGAAAGGGGAGGTTATTTCATATCTTAGAAAGTGATTTCTGCCAAAAAGCAAACTAGCTTTTAAGTCTTCCACTAAAGATGTGGTCACAGTGACTGCTCCAGCTTGAATGGAATTGTACATTAGTGAAGAAACTGCTGAATTCAGTAGGAAGTCAGGCTGTTTGCACCTGCTGTGGATTTTGCAGAGCTGTGATTAGACAGGACACGGTCAGGGGAGGTGACGGGTAGTTCATTATCTTTAGCTAAACAAACGATTCAAACACGCAGATGAGTTCAGTGGGAGAGGCAAGCTGTTTTTCTGCAGATAATCATTCCCTGCCTTGCGTCAGATGTAGGACAGTTTGCATAGCTATGATCCTGCTTGAGTGGTGCACAAATTAATTTCCACATGAACACAGTGTAAGATTGGGATTCTTTCCAGGCTGGGTTTTAACATCGCATACAATTTCAGCCTGTCACACTTATAAATTCAGGTGGCCTCAAGGAAATCTATTAATAAGAAACTGGAAGCAGGAAAAATAACCTCGTTATTCTTTTACAAATGCCCATGCTGCCTTTTGGAAAATGTGCTGTCTTATTCCTGAGACATGGACCTCTGTTCTGCAGGTACCATGGTGAGGGTCCGTTTCTGCTCACTGGTGGGGAGGGAGGGTGGAAGCGAGAACTGAAAAGAACCAGGAGCTTTTGGCTCAAGAACCCCTGAGCAGAAGCAAGTGCACTTGCAGACAGAGAGGCCTGACGTCCTTCCTGGGTTTGGTTACTCACACAGCTGAGTCACCCAGACCGATAGGTGATCTGGCTCATTTCAGAATTCCCCAGATTCTATCAAAGGAAGGTTGGCCACTTCCTGTTTGGCCTAGAATGTGACACTTGAGAAGACTGTCCTGTCTTAAACCCTTGGTGTGCCTGTGCTCCATGCAGAGGATCAGCTGTCGGGTGGGAGTCATGGGGGCAGAGGCAGCATGTACTCTGACAAAGTGCTCGTCGATTCACCCAGTGTTAATTAGTGTCACGGCTCCTGCAGGTCCCTCCCTGGAGGGTCCCTCCTGCACCCCAGCAAGACCATGGTCATCATCTCCTTTGCCCGTCAGCTCTAGGCTCCTTGCTCTTGTCTTGGCTTCACTGTGGATATAACCTTGGATGTAAATGAAGTGAGTCTTTAAGGGCTTCGTTTTACTTTGGGGAATGAGGGTAATTTCTAATAAAGGAAAAATTAGTAAGACTTCTCGTGATGTTCACCTTTAAAGAGTTAATGTCCTGGAGATGGGCAGTATTTTAAGATTGTCTTTGGGAAGGTGAGTGAGTAGGGGCTGAAGCCCATTTGCAGCTTGTCACTGCTGCCACAGTCCTACCATGATGACAGCCTCAGAACTTTAGTCTTCCAGGTTAACACGTTTGAGCAAATGGACTTGAGACGAGACGTGGGTTCTGGGTGTTCCTTCATCTGTTTCTGAAATCTATGGTGGACCCCACATATTTGTACCATGAGTTCACTGCTGTTTTTAGAAGAGGGTTTGTTGATGCTTTAGATATACAATTGTGGCTTTCAAAAATAAATCCAGCCCAGTATTTGACATTTTTTAAATCTCAGTACCCAATCCTGAAAATTAGGGAAGAGCAGTTAAAGGCATTTTTTATAAAAGAGGAAACTGACTTGACGTGTGTAGCGTATGTAGGTCTGTTATTGTTTGTTAAATCATTTAACTTTTAGCTGCATGTTCCACGGATAAACTGGACATGCAGGCGAGCGCTCTTCATAACACATGCCCCTTGATATCTGACTACGTGGTGGGCTGTGTGACCTTGTCTGTGATGGCCTAGACAGATGGTGAGAGGAGTAACAGTAAATCCATTTTCCACTGTGAGAACACATGCTTCATACTTGTGCAGTGGCACTGAATTCCTCCATGATTTCTGTGCCTCGTGAGGAGTTTTATGTGATGGATGACTGTGGGAATGTGGTAGAGGTCATGTAACACACAGTATCTACTGCATCGGCAGCTTGTCTCTGCCCAGACCTAACGGTGAGGGGTAACTTCTCTGGAGTCATGTCACATTTCTCCTGTGAATCATCAGGTCCCAGTTAGCCTGCAGAAGCTCTAGGACTTGGTTCTGTTAAAAAGCTGAAGGAAAGCTCCAGCATCATTCTGTTACTCTTCCAGTGACTTCCTTAAATCAGTTGCCTCTATAGCAAAAAAGGCTGTTCTTTTAAAAGCCTGGTGTACAAAGTAATGTATTTTCTTGTAAACAGTTTGGGTAAGGGGAAACTCTGAAGGACATTTTGCTGCCTGTATTATTTGAGGAAGTGAAGTCGCTCAGTCGTTGTCTCTTTGCAAACCCCATAGACTGCAGCCTACCAGACTCCTCCATCCACGGGATTTTCCAGGTGAAAGTACTGGAGTGGGTTGCCATTTCATTCTCCAGAGGATCTTCCTGACCCAAAGATCAAACCCAGGTCTTCCGCATTGCAGGCTTTACCATCTGAGCCACCAGGGAAGCCCCAAAGCACCTCATTTAAATTTGGTGTTTGCTCTAAAGTTGTTCTCCTGCAGGATTCTAAGTACAGTAGGTGCTGGTGGCTGGTCTGAAATGACTCTCCTAGAAAACCCTATCCTTTTAAGGGCCTTTTACTCTGTGACAGCACTGCAGAGGCATCTTGGCAGCAGACGCCTCCAGCTAAAACCACTCCAGTTCATTTTTAGGGAACCTAACACTTACCAGCTCTAGTGCATGCTGCTCCTGGCTGCCCAGGTTTATTTTTGACACCCCACTTTGCCAAGTGAGAATGTGCTGGTTCGTAGCTCCCCACTGTAGTCATTTTCCCCCTCTTCACACACACCCTGCGTGCACATTTACAGTTTCAGATGTGATTTTAATCTTAATTCTGCGCCTGAAATAGCTTGATGATATGTTGAAACTAAATCACACTGACATACATAGATGAATAATAAAAAGTTTCCTTTTTTAAAAAAATAAAAAGGATTTATGGTCTTTGAAAATGACAAAGAACTATGTCAGCGGGGCTGGGGGAGAGAGCAGAGGGTTTTCAGCTGAGCTGATACCCGGGGTGACTTTGCTTGTTCCCTGATTCAACTGGGATCCTGTGTCAAACTCCAGCATTTAACGTCTGGCTGCTTTCTCCTAAAATAAAGCTGATACCCACCTCAGAAATGACCAGAAACGAGGAGAAGTCCTTTGTCCCCATCGCTCCATATGGCTTTGTTCCCGGTGACACACTTGTGGCTGAAGGCTTGAGTTAGGACACAAGATGTAGTTTGTGACAGAGGCTTTGTTAAAACACAGGCTTTGTAAATGAATGCACTTCCGAGGGAGGGTCAGTGCTTCTGGCTACCATCTCAGCACTCTGCCATCCTTGGAGGCGAGACCAGAGGTGGGCATGGTGGAGC
>SJYQ01001646.1:44980-162398 GCA_006410935.1 Redunca redunca | reverse complement strand
AAAAAAAAATCCAACACTAGAAAGCTATGGGACTTAGATCAGTAAAGGGGAAAGCTTAGCTCCGTGCAGAAATCCCTACAGGATGGCAGTGGGTTTTCCTGGTTAAAGACTAATTTTAATAATCACTCCCTGTGAGCTGGTCTCACAGTGGCTGCACCTGTCATCTGACCTATCCCACACGCTCAGCAGATGGGGGTGCCCGTCAGGCAGTGCTGCTGGAAGTGGGGACCTCCTCCTCGGCATCTGAACCCCAGCAAATGTGACATCGCCAGCATGCCACCCCAGGGGTCTCTAGCGGGAGTGTCCCGACCCCACGCTGACCACTGCAGTAGCCAGGGCTCTCTGGGGGATCCTTGAGGGGTTTGCTGGCTGAGGCCTCGCTCCATCTGGACTGGTTCCACACAAGGATGTCCTTTGCTCAGGAGAACCATGCACGCAGTTCTCTTCTTTAGTGGAGGTCACTATAGCTTTCCCAATGCCCAAGGGCGACGTTTAAACACCAAGAGCATCACACTGACTTTTTTTCTTTCATTTTTTATTGCAGTACAGTTGGGGTACAATGTTAAGTTGCAGGTGTACGATACAGTGGTTCAGTTCTTCCGGGTTATATACTCCATTTACAGTCATTATAAAATACTGGCAGCATTCCCTGTGCCATTCAGCATATCCTGTAGCTTGTTTATTTTCTATGTCGTGTCTGTGCCTTTCATGCTGACTTCTCTAGCCAGGCTGAGGCCAGGGGACGTCTACCCCCGACTTACCCTCCTCCACACCCTTACTCCTCCTCTCTCACTTGCATGTGCTCGCTCTCTCACACACAGCACTGCCCTCAGAAACACAGAAGAACCACCTTGGGACAAAGCTTACAGCCAGTTTTTCTCACTCCTGTAGGCCCTCCCTCATCGCCCCTGGATTCTGGTGTCATGCCTGACCTTTCAAGGGCTGAGGGGCAGAGGCACTCCTGGCCCAGACTTGGCTTCCACATACCTTTTAAATGTTTTCCTAAGAGAAAAACAGACCCCTTACCAGCCCCAAATCTGCCAGTACTGACGGATTCCAGTGAACTTATTTTCTTCTTTATAGGAAGAAGAAAATCACAAGGGAAATCTTCAAAGGTAAGTAAGGTTGATGAAATGACAATAGACTACTACAGGAAAGACCTCCTGGTCTTAATAGTCTCTCTCTCTATAGTCAGCAGTGCACTGTCTCTCTCTTCAAAAATGACAGAGTAAAACTTCTGGAGAAGTAGCTGCTTTATTATACGGTAGATTGTTAACAACAAAAAAGCCAGCGCTGTGTTCATGTGTTACTGTTGTGGCAAGAGCTGTGTATTTAAGGGGATAACTGTGTTAAACAGTTTCTGAAAAGTTCATGGAAACCCCTCTCTTCTGATCTAAAGCCTGGAAAAAACTCCCTCTTGATATGCTATGAGATATTTTAGATTGACCATTTAAAAGCTCTCCTAAGAGGACTTATTACAGTATTACCAAGAGTAATCCTTGAAGTAAATATAAAGTAGCTGGTGTTTGTAATCATTTTCTAGTAACCCACATATGTAACAGTGGGACATGTCTGAAAAGGCCCATATAAGCAAATTTGTTTAAATGGAGCAGAAGGCAAGGGGAGGAGTGAGCCCAGAGGGGACGTCTCTTTGAAATGGTGTTGGGATCGTGCACCAGCCTGCTCACCCCGTCCGCTGCCCTTGGGAGACTGGTAGCGCGTGAGCTGACAGAGGTGAGGCGAGCGGGTAGAGGAGACGTCAGATGACAGTTACTTTGTGGTGGCCTCTCCTCCTCCCCGCCATACCTGTATCTAGGTTGGACTGTGGTGTAGTCACGTCTGCTCTAAGGCAAGAACTCAGGAAACTTGCGCAGATTTGGCATCAAGGGTGCCTGTCAGTAGACGGAGAGGCCAGGCCACATTCAGGCTTCCCGTCTTCCTGTGGAGCCGCTGTAGGCTGAAAACAAAACAGTGCGGAGCGGACTTGGAGCTCAACTCCAACTACCCTGGAGCACCACGCCCACCCCCACAGTTTTGAAAGTCAGTCGTAGTAAATTGTGACCAGTCCAAGGCTCCTACATCAATTCCAGAGCCGTAAAAACCCAAAGGGTCAGCCCAAGCGGAGACCGTTGGCACAGTGCACACGGGCAGGCCATGGGCTGCGCTGGGTTGGGGGTCTCGGGGCCATGGCTCCCTAGCTGGTGACAGCTCACACCACTCCTCTCCCCTTCCCCAGGGCCGTGTCTGTGTCGTCCATGTCTGAGTTCCAGCGCTTGATGGATGGCTCTCCCTTCCTGCCAGAGAAGGGCCTGCCCCCCACGTGCAGCAAGGAGGACGTTACCCCACCCCTGTCCCCTGATGACCTCAAGTACATCGAGGAGTTCAACAGCAAGAGCTGGGACGACAGACCTCTAGACCCCTGGGCGGACAGGACCGAGGTGGGGCAGACGCAGTCCGAGGCCAGCACCGAATCTTCCTCTGACACCACCTGGTACCTCACCACAAGTATCACCCTGACCACGGACACCGTGACCAACCCGGAGCACTGCCAGAAGCAGCCCCCGCGGAACCTCATCTGTGCTGAGCAGGCTGGGGGGAGGGGGCTGCACAGCCCACCTGCCATCCGGAGGCTGGATGGCATCGTGGCAGGGGTCCGAGGGGGCCCCGGGGATGCCAAGGGGAGCCCTTCTGAACATGTGCTCAGCAGGTGGCCCTGTGGCCCCTCCAGGCAGCCCCGAGACTACACGGAGGGGGGGCTCCGGCCCCTCGATAGCACCCTCAGCTTCTCCTCCCCACTGCACAGCCTGGAAATGCCCAGAAACCTGAGTGACGATATGAAGGAGGCAGCCTTCTCGGTCAGGAGTGCTGTCTGCTCCAGCCCCGGCGAGCCTCTGGTCAAGGACATGGCCTGCCAGACCAACGGGTCCCGGACAACAGGAACACAGACCGTCCACACCATCAGTGTTGGCCTACAGACGGAAGCCCTGCGGGGCAGCCCACACAAGTGTCTCACGCCCAAGGCGGGAGGTGGCGCCACACCCGCGTCCTCCCCCTCCCGTGGCCTCAGGAACAGGCAGGTGGCCCCCGCCATCGAGAAGGTGCAGGCTAAGTTTGAACGCACATGCTGCTCCCCCAAGTATGGGTCTCCCAAGCTGCAGCGGAAGCCCCTTCCCAGAGTGGACCAGTCAAGTAGCAGGGCCTCCCCAGGGCTGGCTCAGAAGGGGTGCGGCGAGTCGGCCTGGGCCCGCTCCACTACCACGCGCGAGAGCCCCGTGCATACCGCCATGAACGACGGCCTCTCCAGCCTCTTCAGCATCATCGACCACAGCCCCGTGGTGCAGGACCCCTTCCAGAAGGGGGTGCGGACTGCGAGTCGGTCTCGCTCGGCCGAGCCCCGGCCAGAGCTGGGTCCAGGCCAGGACACCAGCCCCAGCTCCCGGGGCCGCTCACCCAGCCCCATTGGGGGTGGCTCAGAGACATGCAGGGAGGAGGGGGGAGAGGGCACGCCCTTGAGGCAGGACTTATCTGCTCCCCCTGGCTACACACTCACCGAGAACGTGGCCCGGATCCTCCACAGGAAGCTGTTGGAACATGCCTTAAAGGAGGAGCGGAGGCAGGCTGCCCATAGCCCCACAAATGTTGGCAGTGACAACCACATGGGAGAAACGGCGGTCAAGGCCGAGCCAGGGTCCATCGAGGTAATGGAGGCTGAGTCTTCCCCCACCATGCCCCGACCACTGGTCTTTCTCACTGTGAGCAAGGGGGACCCTGGGGCTGTGTACCAGGTCACCCGAGTTCAGGAGGGTTTGGGGAGGACAGAATAAGCAGGAACACAAGTTCCGAGCTGCTGCTTAGAAGAGAAACTCATCTTACCACCTTCGGTGCTCCTCTGAAGATAGGGAGACGGTGGCCTTTAAGTAGCTTAGGGCCTGACTCAGGTCCTCTGCTCTGGCTCAGTGATCATGGTTGTCTATTCATCTGGGCTTTTCACCTGAGGTCTTATTTGCCCTCTTTCTGCATCAGTTTGTATCCTGAGATGCTGTGTGTTTGAGGATGAGAGGGTTTTGACAGGGTAGACACAGGACACCTCCCGTCAGACCTACAAGAATGTGTGGGTCCCAGTGCTGACTCAAGTGCAGAGAGCACGCTTATGTCTCACAGATCCTGTTACCCTCTCTGTGTGCAAGAGTTCTCTGAGCAGTAAAACCAGGTGAGACGAATGGATAAAGTCAACAACATGCCATCACACAACTAGATTACTGTCATTATTCCCCCTTACACCTCACCTATTTAACAATAGGTCATGCTACCTATGACCACACATTACTTAAAGTTATTCACAATTCCACATGTGATATAACTGGACCACACCACTTAAAAGTCAATTCCTGTTTCGCGGCAGGAATGAGCAAAATGAACAAAGTCAGATGATAATGCCAGGCATGAAAATAGTGGGGCTGGAGGACATTTCCAGCTCTTGGTCAGACACCCTTGTGTGTAGACCTGGGGGAGGCCTGACCCACTAGGAAGCCAGATGCAAAACCTTCCCAACCGTGGAGTCCAGACACCCACGGGCACTCTCCAGGCCAGGCAGTCAGGCGAAGGTGAGACGCAGAGACACCCTCTGGCTCCCTGGCTGCTCCCTCCCGAGGCCCGCAGCTCCAGCTGCACAGGTGAGGAGAGGAAACCTCAGAAGGGGAAGAGGTGTATTTCTCTGTGTCACGTGAGGCCCCTACCATCCACACATCCCACAGAGGGATGAGTAATGTGTGGCTTCCCAATGTAATTCAAAATACAGAGTTAAATCTGAAGTAGATGAAACCATGTGAAACTGCCGGTGACCTTCAGAAACGGCAGTGCTATCTGGTTCACCTTGATAGCGATCATCTGTGGCCTACGCCTGGCAGAGGTATGTGTCTTTGTGAGAAAGCTGTGTGCTCTGAGGAGGAGGCTGCCTGTTCTCAGGTGACAGATGGGGTCTTCTGTCATCCCACCCCTCCCTCGGGGAGTGGGGGTTAAACCCCCCTCAGTTAAGTGGTTTGCTGCTNTGAAGCCCCTCCTGCATGGCTGGGCAGAGACCAGCCTACATGCCCACTTCTCTGGATGGCCATCCCTGGAGCTGCCACCTGGGCCTGTTGACTTTAAACCTTTACTGTTGTTCTTCTTTTAAAGTACTTTCCAACCTACTTGCTTTTCTTTTGTCTGTCTCTTCTATCCAGAACCAAACTGTCTTACTAACTGCCCCCTGGGGACTCTAGCTCGCCTCACTCCGTAAGTGCTTTCTTCCTTCTTTCCACTGTCTGCAGAGCTTGTTGTGTAGCTCAGCGCTAGCCCAGCGTCCATCTGAAGGGCCAGATGGCCAGCCTGGACAGGCCCACGTGCCCCCCCCGCCCCCACCGGGTGCTGACTGCTCTGTGCAGAAACCCCTCTCCTGTGCGGTAAAGGCACACTGGCCTGCGGGGACTGACTAGCCTGCAGGGTCTGAGCAGGGCATGGTCTGCGCCTGCTCACCAACAACTGACACTGTGGCGGCGTGTGTGCACTGCCATGTGCTGCACAGGAAGCTTTCCTCTGTTTTCAACAACCACACTAGAGGGAAGAAATACAAATGTATCTTGACCTCCCGGGGGTCACCACAGCTGACCAAGTGCTTGATAACTTTGTCAACACACAACAGTCATTCCTGCCCCAAAACTGCAGAACCACCTTCAGAGCCCCGGTCGAGGAGCATGAGAAAACACCAGCCTTGTTTCCGATCAAGGATGGTTACCTCCCCTTGTCCGCTGGCCTTAACCACACCTGGCTCTCAAAGACCAAGCATGTGGCCCACGAAACATGACAGAATGGCTACAGCGGCCCTTTCTAGGAGAGGCGCTCCAAGGACGAGAGCCCCATTACTGCCTGTCTTCCCATCATTGTTGGCACTGGCCAGGTGTGTTGAATTCTTACCTTTTTAACTTATTCCACTGCAGGGGCTTCTCAGGAAAAGAGAGCATCCTTTGCTCACAAGTGCTGGTGTGACATGAAGGAGAACTTTGTCCCCTTAACTCATGGTCACACAGCCCTTTCCGCAGGAATACACAAATGCGAGTGAAGAGGTGGCACAAACAGACCCGTCACTCAGCATCAGCTAGGAAGAAATGGGCCACAGTGCTGTCCAAAAACCTACTCCAGCAATCTACCCCCACCACACACACCTCTTGAGACACCAAAAGACCCCAAGCAGTAGCAGACTTCTCAACCGCTGTCCCCCGTACCCTTTTATTTCTGCTGTTTTGGTGCTGATGTGTTTTCATAGGCAAGGTATCTCTGGTTGCCATGGTTTCCATTAGTATAAGGGCTCTGCTGCTGGGGCTCGTAAAAAGTTGCAGTCATGTAAAAAGCCACCGGAACTAGCAGCATTAGCATCATCATGTGTCAGTGCTTCTTTTCTGCTGGCCCCAGCCAGCAGCCACTCCCCACCCTCCCGTGCTATGCCCCACACCCTCCCCCTCCTGTCTCTTCCTCACTCTGCTGGCTACATGCTCCTCATCTGGTCTCTGCTGTGCTCATCACATCTCTTCACATCCCTCCACTTACTTCTGGAGTGGCTCTGCGGGTCCTTGTTCCATGTTCTTCCCAACAGTGGTCTCCCTCCTCAGCCTGTTGTGTGGGTGTCGTCTGGGTAGACAGAACTCGTTTCCTCCTGCCACAGTTGCCCCACCTTTGCGCCCGCAGATCCCGAGTCTGGGTGTCCTTTGTCCTGGCTGCAGAGTGAGGACGAGTGGCTCAACAGTCTGTAAAACCAAACCAGGAGCAGTGGCCTTGAGAGGACATACTATAGGTGACCAGCCCCAGGGTTCTCAGAAGGCACAGGAGCCCGGAGCATAGAAGCACAAGTGCAGTCGGGCCCCCCTGTTTTGATGCTGCTGCCAGTTAAGAGTCATTAGATAAAACTGCCTCCATCAAAGTTTCTGCCTTCAGTGTTATATCCCTGTTGTGGGGGTCTCACCCAGTGCCAGTCCACCTGGAACAAGCAGCAGCAGAGCTGATCTGAAGGTGAGCCCCACTGTTAATGCAGCCGGATGGCATCCTGGGGCCCTCTGCGGGTGCCCACAGACCAAGGCGCAGGGAGGCTGGCCTCCCAGGACTGGCCACGGTAACTGACTAGATGCTCCAAAAGGCTGAAATGACGTGCACGGCCAGGCAGGAACAGGCCCACGGGGCCATGCAGACCACTCGCCCCTCTGACTCCCCTTTCCATTTGCTGCAGCCCAATTCCAAAGCCACTTACAGCCATCTCATGCCATGTTTTCATCACAAGTTGCTATCTTCCCATGACTGTTGGCAATGGTCATTCGTGTTGAATCTGTAGTCTTTAACATATTCTCCGTGAGCAATGTGTGTATTAGCATTCAGACCTGCTGGGCTGTTGCACTTGTCTCAGAGAAGTCTGTGGGGGGGGGGCGTGCCCTCCTGGAGAACCTGTCCCCCTCGTAACCCTGTCTTTCTCTTCCTCCACTCTGAAGGAACTACCTTGTTCTGCACTCGCTCCGTCCCTAGAGCCTTGCTTCTCCAGGCCCGAGAGACCAGCAAACCGTCGCCCTCCATCCCGCTGGGCCCCACACCCCCCAACTGCCTCACCAGCTCCGTCACTCGAAGAACCCACCTCCCTGGAGGAGCTCGGTGATGAGGAGCCACCGGGGGAGAAGCCGCACGTGTGATGCAGGTTGGCATGGATTATCCCGAATAATTCACTGTAATTTGCATAATCACACCTTCATCATCAACTGAACTCTGCCCCAAAAGGAGAGATCTGATTTTCCCAAGGTCAAAGAATGTTTTTTTTAAAAAAACAAAAACACAGCTGCTGAATGTTCAACCTGTGAACCTGAGATGTTTCTAGAATGAAACAGTAAATGTGCCTGTAAGAACTTAATTTTTTTCATAGCTCAGAAAACTATTTTTGTCTCCATCTTTTTTACACAAAGTATATTAAATGGTATATGATATAAATAAATTAAAAATGAAAGTTTTAAAGATGTACATTATAAGAGATTCTGAACACCCTCACGCGCAATATTGACTGCCTATCTGTTAAATCTGCACTGTTAACATTTTGCTTTGGTTGATTTCCATGTTGAATTAGTGTGTTTTAAGTTAATTTTATTTTGTCAGTGTTCTTGTTTTATAAGAATTTTTGAAATGCTTTAGCCTGTCAAATTCAGTGAACTTTTCATAATGAAAAAAACCACGAAGCCAGTAGACAAGGCATCTCCTCTGTCCTAGAGGGAGAGACGGCAGCATCCTGGAAAGGCACAGAGGCCACGGCTGGGCTGCAAGTCCGCCTGCTCCTGCTGACCCGCACGCCTCTGGGTGCATGCCCACACTCCTGCTGTGGTCTCACCCACCTCCGTGAGTCCCCTCCCACCATGACGTTGTGTGACCCCCCTCGTACTGTACTGTTGGTGTTGTCTTCTTGCACTGACGATACAACAGCATTTTAAAATTACTGTTAGAAGACTAACTGGCAATACAGTGTTTACTCCAATTTTTGTTTAAGGAAAAACACCACAAAAAGTCACGAGCATACCAAATGGAAAGAGAGGGTGGTACCTCAGCATCTGTATGAGGTGATGATGAAGAAATAAAGTGTTTATAAAACAGCACCTGTCCCAACCTCTTGTCTCAAGCACCCTCCACCTTAGTTCCTAATGGCTGGAGAGAGGATGCAGGGGGAAGGCGCGTCAAACAGCTACTCACGTATCTGACAGGGATGCACTGTGGGTGCACAATAGCCTTTGCAGCCTCTCTGCAACAGTATGTTAGGATTAGAAGGCAACTTCATTTTTGCTAAAAACACCGAAATGGATGGGTGAGGGGGTGTGAGGAAACAGGTTACCCACAGTCAGGACGTGCCTGCCCACTCCTCTCCCTGGAAGGTGGGAGAGGCCGTCTCCACCCTGGACTGAGGTGCAGCTGAACTGTCAGACTGACAGACCAGGAGTTGGTGAAGACAGAACTGCTTCAGGCTGAAGCTTCTAGCTAAAATGTTTCCACAGCAAATGGGCTAATGGCTCAAGCTCTTTTCCCAGCAAAACCATAGTTCCATTAAATATTTTTTTAAAAAAAAGGTTGGACACTGGAGCCTGCTGCAGTAGCTGTGGAGAACAGCCTGGCAGTTCCTTAGGCAGTTAACCGCTTACCATGTGACCCAGAAGCCCCGCTGCTGGGTGCAGGCCCAGGGAGAAAGCTGGGCCTCGGACTGGGCAGGCATTTGTTCTCGCACGTTCACAGCAGCTCTATTCGTGGTAGCCAGAGAGTGGAAACCACCCAAGTGTCCATCAGTGGTTCATCCACACACTATTCAGCCTTAGGAAGCAAGGAGATTCTGGCACCAGCCGCAGTGTGGATGAACTGTGAGGACAGCATGCTGAGGGCCATAAACCAGTCACAAAAACAACAAATGCTGTATGAACCCACAGTAGTCGAATTCATAGATACACCAAGTCGTGGTAAGCAGGAGCTGGGGAAAGAATGAGGATAGTTGGTGTTTAACGGGTGCAGAGTTTCAGTTTGGGAAGATGAAAAGTTCTGGTAATGGATGGAGGTAATGGCTGCTCAACAGTATGAATGTACTTAATGCCACTGAGCTCTACGCTTAAACACAACTAAATGGCGAGTGTTGCATGTATTTTACAGCAGTAACAATTTTTAATGCAAAAGGTAAATACTTAACCCCAGAGACACTGCAAGTTGACAAATTTCTTTCCCGCTCAGCCTCTGCCCACTGTGAGTGATGGGAGGCACATTAACACTTCCACTTGGAAGCAAGCAGGCAAGCTGCTGGTGCTCATAACTGGGAAAACACCAGTGTCCAGAGCAATTACAATCCGGGACACACACACATCAAAGCTGCCCTGTGCAGCTTTGTTCTCAGGCAGGATCCTAAGAGTTGGCAGCCCTGGCCCCCAGAGGCTCTCACTAGCTCAGCAACTCCAAGAGAAAGATGATCTCTTAGCAGCTGAACCAACAGAAGCCCCAGGAATGAAGACTCTCATGGGTCTGCTCTCATTTACACACTGCACCCTAAGATTGTCACCACCAGACTGATCCAGCAAACGAAAACCACCAGGGCGATGAGAATAGAGAAGGGATGACTGGAAGGCAGGGAAGCCTGGACGTGATGGTGGGGGGGGCCCTGGAATCACAAGGAGAAGTTCTGGTCACCACCGAACTGCTCTCTGCCTGGAGATGAGTCCCAGACACAGAAACAAAACACAGAGATAGTACAGTGTAAATCCTAAATTAAGCGGGGCTTGAGCTGGACTTGAGAGGAAGAGCAGGATTAACTGGGAAAGCAGGAGAGATTGTCAGGGGCAGGGAAGAGGAGTAGAGGTGTGGGGAGGGGCAGATGAAGACCTGGCACCCGGGCAGTGGTGCGGTCACTGCTGGAGGAGAGCCTGCAGGGACATAGCCATGTCAGCAGCACCAGTGCCTCGAAAGTGGTTTGGAGCCCCTCTGACCATCTAGTTCTCTAAGGGTCGGGCATATGTATTCTTGAATCCATCTACTGTGGAACCACTCCAACTTTTGCACGGGCAGGACAAGAGGATGAAATTAGTTTCTACACTCCCGTCCAAATGGAGTGAGACACTAAGTGGGTAAAGCACAGCTGCTTGTCTGTTCTTGTCCCCACCCGCCGTCCCTCATGTGCAATTTGCTCTTATGTCCGAAACAAAGAGGAAGAAGCAGATTCCTCCAAGCCAACTCAGAGTCCTCACACCCACCGGGCGTGCCCTGCCCAGTCCTTGCTGCATTAAGGTTTTCAGGATTATGTGTCTTTTAAAAATATCTATCTGTGCGAATCATTAGTCTAATTCCCTTTAGCACATCTGTGTCTCACTCACTTTACTGAGCTTGTCAGAGTTATGCACATTTATTCTGTCCAGAAAATAGCTAAGAAGGTCAATTATCATTTTCTATTTTCTAATTCACTGATTTTTTTAAGTTGTGGATTTTAACTGTGTTTCAAAAACCATTTTAAAGTATACGATCCCATGGGATTTGGAACGTTCACAATGTTGTACAGTCATCACCACTGTCTAATTCCACAACATTTTCATCACCCTACAAGGACATACACATTAAGCAGTCCCTCCCCCACAGTGCCTGGCACCCGCAGATCTGTTTTCTGTCTCTGTGGGTTTGCCAATTCAAGACATTTCATGTAAATGAAATCACAGTGTGAACATGTCTGGCCTCTTTCACCTAGCCTGTTGTCATGGTTCACCCACACTGCAGCCTGTCAGTACTCTCAGAATTGAATAATATTCCACTATATAGATTACTAAATTTTATCTGTTCATTTTTAAATAAAAGAAAATGCTTTGTTCACCTTAAATAGCCTTGGTGGTTCCCCAAAAGGAAGCAAGTCACAATGAATAATCAAGACACTCAGTTCAGTTGCTCAGTCGTGTCCAACTCTTGCAGCCTCATGGACTGCAGCAAGCCAGGCTTCCCTATCGACTCAGTCAATTCACAAATTTGAGGCACTGCGGTGTCTTTAACACAAACACAGTCATTTCCTGGGGCCATCAGTACATGTTATACTTATGCAGCACCATTCTTTGAGGCAGCACTGGAAACCAGTATAGCAAGAACTCAGGCTGAGTCATGAGCAAGTTGGCCATCTAAGCGAATCTGATAACATCAGTCTTTAGTAAACTCTGGGCTACTCCACTCAGATTAGAGAAAGCTGGATTTGAATCCTGGTTTGAACACAAAGGACTGCAATCTTAAAGGCCATCTCTTTAAAACTCATTTGAGTGATAACAACAATAATATGTAATTCCCAGGGCATGTAAGGATTAAGGTTTACTGTGTACCTACTATGTGCAAGATCCTGTACTAAGATCTGCCAACAGCAACTTTCAACCAGGACCAAACAAAACAGAAAGAGGCTCCCTGCTCTCTCAGAGCTTATGTCCTGTGATGAGAGACCAGAGTAAACAGGTGTGAGTGTGATGGAGAACAGTGAACTAAAAGGCTTCCCTGGGAGAGACCCCACGAACTGAGGTCTGTGCAAGCAGCAGCTGTCAGGCATGCAGAGGACGTAGCTGGTGAAAAGTGGTGATGAAGAGCTAAGCCGGTGTGTCCCTGGAAGTGAAGGATGTGACCTGAGGGGGCAGGGGAGGCCTCACAGTACACGGGGAAAAGGGAATTTTACACTAGGTCAGGGGGAAATCCATGGAATGATATTAAGCAAGGAAGAAAAGAACTTTCTAGAACACTACTGTGATGTGAGGATAAGGTCGGGCCAGAATGAAGGCTTCCTGACAAATGGCTGCTGCGCTGACCCAGAGCAGCCTTACTGGTAGCTCCAGGGTTTCTGCTGCTGTTATTATTAGCATCGAGCCACCAGGCTGGCCACAGGCCGCTCATCGAGAGCTGGGCTGTAGGACCTGCTGCTGAGGCTCCCACAGGGCCCACCGCCACACTCCAGGATCTACCGCAGCTGTTCAGATAAAAACCGAGCCAGGCCCTCACTGGCTCTGAGGCTGCCTCTCAGGCTGGGCCAGCAATCCTGAGTGGCCTTGGATCAAGAACAACAGGCTCCTCTCTTAGCCCCCTACCCTCTGGGCACAAAAATCACACAAGATTCCCATTCCTGTTCTGTTTCAATGGTCTGCTTCTTCTCCAAAAAGAAGCTGGCGCTTCTAAGCTATAGTCAGTTATCTGCCATTTAGTAAGAATCGGTTCCTACTCTTTAAAGCTGTCTTTATAAGGGGACCATAGAGGACTCTGGGTATTTGGATAGTGTGGGAGGGTTGGGGAGGCACCCAGTTATAAGCACTGCACAACATAACATAAAAATTGGATAGGAACAAAAAGATAGCCAACTTTATTTATTCTAGGCTCAGTTCTGTCCATTACACTGAATGAACCCAGTCCATTTCAAAGATAGAAGCTTCTGTAACTTCCTAGTGAGCTGATAAACTTCAACAGGGCACCACGACTCCAAACTTCACAATCCCCACAGTAATCCTGGAACAAATTCACCACTCATTATTCATCAACTCCAGTCTTCCCCATACAGGTGATTTTAACTGATTAAAATACAAAGTGCTGAAGACAGTATGATGAAGTGGATACATCTGAAAATAGATGGTGGAATTATAAATTCTGAGTTCCAAATTTCTGGAGAATGACTAAGCAATAAGCAATTACATATAAAACTGTTTATACTTATTGAGTCACTTCACTTAGGGGAATTTACCCCAGATAATTCCAGTGACATCAGTGTAATTTGTACAACAGATTCACAACAGCACAAATTATACACAAAAATTTGGAAACGGGCTAAACAAGTTATGGTCCGTCCACAGGTTTGAACACTGTGCTCCTTCACCTAGAAAACACTCCTAGTGACCAGAGGCTGGATGGACCTGTGGGGACTCAAACATAAATGTCATGTACCTGCTTCCACGAGGCTTATCCCCTGGTCAGCGGTGTCTAACTACCTTGGCTCAAACCCTGCTTCACCACTGTCTACCCAAACACCCTTGGGAAAATTACCTGTGCCCCCCAAGTCTGAGTTTTCTGTTCTGCAACATAAACAATGATCATCTTATAGGTAAGGTATGAGGTCTGGGCAGCTAATACTTGTCAAGCACTTAGACTAGATTTGTGAAGTAAAATGATTATATAAATGTCACATTATAAAACAATATAATATGTGCTGTAATAGTATATTGAAGTGTAGAGTGAGCACAGACGTGGGACTGATTCTGCCCAGGGCTGGGGCAGAGGGTGTGCGGTGGGGGCGGGGCGGGGTCTGGAGAGCAAGGTCTAGAAAGACCTCATGCTGACTTGTTCGGGAAGAGTCTTGAAGGAAACAGTGAGGAAATAGATTGAGAAAGAACTTTCAGAAGGACTGCCTAGGTTGTACATGTAATACTCCTTTGAAGTTTCTGAAGAGAGGTTCCAATTTATTTTCAATTACTTTTGTATCTTGAACTGGTATTTTCACTGAATGTGACACCATGCTATGCTTTATTGGAGAGAAAAGCAAAGGGTGAAAAAGTAGCTCATCCATCCTGACCCCAGGACCCTGCCATCCGCCTCAACACAGTAATCCCATACTAAGGGCTGCCCTAGCCAAAAAGCAAGTTACCCGTCCTGAGGCACCCATCCGCTATGGCATTTCATAGAAGAGTCACTCTGACCCACTAAAAGACTCTCACTGCTGAAGTGTTAACAGTGACACCAGGAGCCACACTGGCACTGTCTTCTTGTGGTTCATGCCCATCTGTGAGCTAGAATGCAGACAGGTGCCCACATTCTCAAGGCAGTGCTAGTAAAAATGAGAGACAGATGATTAGTCCACCTACTTCTGAGCACATTATAAAAATCACCCCCATTTTCCCTTGAAGTTAGGCGTGGTTTTTTGCCAATGAATTATGAACCAGAGTCACATATATCACTTTCTGCTGGCAGTTTTAAGAGCCAATACACCATTTACTATGTTGCTTTTCTGCCTGAGCAGTTGTGAGACCACTGACCCTTCATCTGGGCCTCTGAGTGGTGCCATACACAGACCCACCGTCACATGAGGAACAAATAAGTCCCTGTGCAGTAACACCACTGAGAGTTGGAAACTGTTCATTAAGGCAGCACAACTTAGCCCATCCTGACTGGAGTAACTGTCAAAAAATGGGAATGCATATATAAGTAATATGAAAAAGCAAAACACATGATCATCTCAATGGGCATAGAAAGAGCATTTGATAAAATTCAACATCCATTTTTTATAAAAACGCTCACCAAACTGTATATAGAGGGGACAAAATATAATGAAATAAACCCACAGCCAACATAGTACTCAACAATGAAAAGCTGAACGCTGCCCCACTGAATTCCGGAACACAAGGATGCCGATTCTCACCACTCCCATTCAACACAGTACTGGAAGTCCTAGACACAACAATCAGGCAAGAAAAAGGAATAGAAGGTACCCAAGTAGGAAGGGAAGAGGTAAAGCTGCCGTTATGTACAGAAGACATGGTGTCTATTCAGAAATCCCTGAAGATTCCACACAAAAACCATTAAAACTGATCAACAAAGCAAGGTAGCAGGACACAAGATTAACATACAAAAACCTGTTGCCCCTCTTTACAGTAACGAAATATCAGGATGAGAAAGTTTAAAAAATCCAATTTAAAATCACATCAAAAAATGTCTAGGAATAAAACTAACCAAGAAGGTGAACGACTTACATACTAAGAGCTACAGAACACTGCTAAAGGAAACTGAAGATGATTCAAAGAAATGGAAAGATATTCCATGTTTTTGGACTAGATGATATGGTTAAAATGGCCAAACTATTAAAAAAATCTATAGGTTTAATGTGATCCCTATCAAATTACCCATGAAATTTTTCACAGATTAGAACAAATAATATAAAAATTTACGTGGAACCATGAAGGACCCATAGTTGCCACACCTATCCGGAGGAAAGAGAATAAAGCCAGAGGTATAACCCTCCCAGACTTACAATACTGCAAAGCTATAGTAATTAAAACTGCCTGGTACTGGCACAAAAACAGACATGGATGAACAGAATAGAACAGAGAGCCTAGAAATAAACATATCTGCAATCTTCAAAAAAGGAGATGGTAATATACAACGGAGAAAAGACAGTCTCTTCAGCAAGTGGTGTTGTGAAAGTTGGACAGCCGCATGTAAATCAATAGTTAGAACACACCCTAACACTTTATACAAAAATAAACCCAAAATGGCTTAAAGACCTAAATATATGACAAGGTATCACAGAATGTAAGTAAAATATTCTCAAACAAATCACAGCAATATTTTCCTAGTTCAGTCTCCCAAGGCTACAGAAATAAAAGCAAAAATCAAGTGGGACCTAATCAAACTTATACACTTCTGCACAGCAAAGAAAATCATACACAAAACAAAAAGACAATCTACAGACTGGGAAAAAATATTTGCAAATGATGCAACCAACAAGGGCTTAACTTCCAAAATATACAAACACCTCATGCAACTCAACGACAAACAGCCCAGTGGAAAAATAGAAGACCTAAATAGACATTTCTTCAAAGAGCACACAAAGATGACCAATCAGCACATGAAAAGATGTTCAACATCACTAATTATTAAAGAAATGCAAATCAAAACTACAAGGTGCCACCTCACATTAGTCAGAATGACCATCATTAAAAAGTTTACAAATAACAAATGCTGGAGAGGATGTGGAGAAAAGGGAACCTTCTTACACTGCTGATGGAAATGGAAATTGATGCAGCCACTATGGATGTTCCCCAGAAAACTTGAGTTGCCATATGATCCAGCAATTCCACTCCTGGGCATGTACCTAGATAAAACTGTAATTCAGGAAAGAGACATGCACCCGCTACGTTCACTGCAGCACTGTTTTCAACAGCTAAGACACGGAAACCACCTAAATGTCCATTGACACAGATGAATGGATAAAGAAGATGTGGCGCATTTATACAACTGATATTACTCAGCCATCAAAAAGAATCAAATAATGCCATTTGCAACAAGGATGGACCAAAAGATCATCATACTTAAGGGAAGTAAATAAGAGAAAGACAAATACCATGTATCACTTACATGTGGAATCTAAAATATGACACAAATCAACGAAACAAAAACAGACTCAAAGAGGACAGGGAGTGGAGGATGACTGAGAGTTTGGGATAAGCAGATGCAAACTACTATATACACGATGGATAAACAATAAGGTCCTATTGTATAGCACAGAGAACTATATTCAATATCCTGTGACAAACCATAATGGAAAAGAATGTGAGAAAGAATGTGTGTACGCGTGTGAGCATATATCTATGTATGTATATGTATAACTGAGTCACTTTCCTGCACAGAAAAAATTCACACAACACTGTAAATCAACTATATTTCAATAAAATCTTTTTTTAAAATTAAACCTGTAAAAAAACACCTACGAATAATAAATGCTGGAGAGGGTGTAGGATAGAACCCTCCTATACTTTTGCTGGGAATGTAAATTGATACAGCCACCACGGAAAACAGTATGGAGGTTCCTTAAAAAACTCGAAATAGGGCTACCACATGATCCTGCAATCCTATACATATATCCCATATATATATCCCCAGGCATGTATATGGAAAAGTGAAAGTGTTAGTCGCTCAGTTGGACTCTTTGTGACCCAATGGACTGTTGCCCACCAGGTTCCATGAAATTCTCCAGGCAAGAATACTGGAGTGGGCCATTTTTTCTCCAGGATAACTTCCCTACCCAGGGATCAAACTTGGTCTCCTGCATTACAGGCAGATTCTTTATGGTCTGAGCCAAATCATAATTAGAAAAGAAACACACACCCTGTTCATAGCAGCGTTACAATGGCCAAGACATGGAAGCAATCTAAATGTCCACTGACAGATCAATGGATAAAAAAGATGTGGTATATATACACAATGTAGTATTACTCAGCCATAAAAAAAGAATGAAATAATGCCATTTGCAGCAACATGGTTGGACCTAGAGAGAATCATACTATGTCAGTCAGAGAAAGATAAACATCATATGATATCAGTAATATGTAGAGTCTAGATGATACAAATGAGCTAATTTACAAAACAAAACAGAGACTCAGACATAAAAAACAAACTTGGTTGCCAAAGAGGAAACGGGGAGAGATGAATTAGTAGGAGTTTGGGATTAACATATACACAATATTACATATAAAATAGATAAACAGGACCTGTATAGTACAGTGAACTATATTCAATATCTTGTAATAACCTGTAATGGAAACAAATCCAAATAATTACACACACACACACATATATATAACTGAATGACCTTACCATCCACCAGAAACACACTATAAATCAACTATACTTCAATAAAAAATAAGCACACATTTTAAGAAAAAAGATTAAATTTTCACAGCATACAAAGCTGCTACTTCAGATTTTAAAGCTATGCAAAGTTATTATTTTCTTACTGAACAGAACTTTCAGTTCCTTTACCTCAGAGGACATTATTACTGAACTTAACTGACTACAGGGATAAAGGACAAGCGAACAGCTCGAATATTCCAGTGATGCTGCTTCCTGCCCCCTTCCCTTTTCTTTCCAGCTACATTTGCTGGAAAAGTCCAGACAGAGTTCCTCCCCTGAGCCAGCAAACTGAGACAAAGGTGAAGAGTGGCTTTCCTAGGGAATTACAAGTGCATGTTGAAAAAGACTATAAAAGTGTCCTTGCCAAGCCCTCATTTGATATATAATTTTAACCATGGCAATCATTTTCAGAGGGTGCTTCCCCTGACACTTATGCACAATGGTCTCTGCCTCACAGCACTGTAGAGTCGCCCGGGGTAACTTAAGGCCCTTCCCAAATCAAATGAATCAGACTCCCGTGGGCCTATCCTTAGATGGGTCCCCCTGCGGGCCTGGGCAGCCAAGACTGGGAACTAAGAATGCTAGCAAAGCAGAAGTGCTTAACCTAGACGTCTCCAAACCTCACTGCACACTGAGGTCACCTGGGGGCCTTCAGAAACCCCATCCCCACCTCCTGCCCCAGACCTCACAATGTAATTGGTCTGGGGCGAGAGGTGGGCACTGGAACTTTTTAATGAATTAATCCCCTTTGGTATTAATTCTATTCTGCAGCATTGTTCAAGAGCCCATCTTAACCACAGGTAGCTCAGGGGCTGAGTCAGAGAGATGTGGGTACAGCACGGTACAGTCATGGGCACGGTCCTCACCCTGCCAGGGGTTTGGTTTCCTAATTCTGTGCAGTGGGAATCACAGCATCTACCTCACAAAGTGGCTGTGAGGATGAGAGGCGACACTGAGTCAGCACACGGTCTGCCAGAGGACACCTGTTCTAGAAACAGCATTGTCTCATACAGACTGACAATCTTGGAAATCAAGGTGACTGTCCTAATGTCATAGTTAAAGGCACCGGGAAGCCAGACTCAGCCCGGGCATCCCTGAGCAGAGGGGCTGCAGGGGCCCCACCCGCACAGCCTGCCTGCAGAGAGAGTGGGGCTGAGCTGGTCCTGCTACGGGACATGCTTAGGCTGTCAGGCGGACCTGGGCCCGTCTCAGTCCAGCTGCTTCTGTCTTGGACCTTAAGAGATTAAATCACGTCTTGAATGTCACCAACTTCATTTCTTTTCAAGGTTGTAGAGTAGCCTCAAGCGACCTGAGTGAGTGAGTGAATGATAGTCATTAAGTCGTCTCCAACCCTTTGCAACCCCATGGAATTACAGGCTCCTTTGTCCTTGGGATACTCCAGGCAAGAATACTGGAGACAGTTGCCATTTCCCTCTCCAGGGGATCTTCCCGATCAACCGGACCAGAATTCTTTCCTCAGGGTGTTCTCCAAATGCAGTGGTCACCTACCACTGCTTCTGTTGTTCATGTGGTGTCCTTTCTGACGTTAACTGACGAGGAGGAACTCAGGCATGGTTGACACTGTATTTATATTTGCATGGATGGTGAAGAAGGCAGGGAAATTGCCTAAAGCACTGCTACACTTGAAGTGTAACACCTTGGCCCAAGGGAAGAAACACAGAATCATGGATTGGAGGGGCCACAGAGCAGCCACAGATATGACCACAGAAGTGATTTGCTTAAAACGTGTTTGTCACTAAGGAGGGGTCATCTGGGCACTGTCCCACCCACAACTCCATGAGCAAGAGCTGACACCATTACTCTGGCGGAGAAAGCACCAGGCTTGGCTGGGTGGGCTGGCAGCAGGGAGGACAGGGCGTGGAGCCCACCTCCTCTCATGTCCATCATCTCCTCACACTTTATTCAGATATGAATAGCTGACTTCATATTGCTAGCAAAATGAGGTGAACAGGTTCAAGGACATTCCTTAGTCCCTGAAGTTGCTTCCCTTTAGGAATTCTGGAGCAGCTATAGCCTGGCTGAGGCAGGATCCCCCATGGGCTACGGGCTGCACATCCCAGAAAGGCAGAGGGATTTTTGGTGTAAAAAGCCTCTGCTCTCCAGGCCACAATAGACCTCTCCTGTCACTTCCTCCTTGTTGGCTTGACCTCAGTCCTGAAGGAGGTCATAATCAGAGCAGACTGGTTAAAGCAGAGGTTCAGAATAAGACCGGAACATCTTCCCCCTGAGAACTCTGTGTCCTCAAAAGTCAAGTCCAAATTGAACTGAATTCTCAGAGCCATTAAAGATCTTGTCTAAATTTACTCTGACCCACTTAGGGGAGGAGCCAGAACAAAGCAGACCTTTTTAAAATGACACTTGGGACACTGAACTAAAGGCACAGAGGCTCATAAAGCAGCTAGTGACCAATTTGGAAGTTTAATCCAACACTAAGTCACCACCTGGGAGACCAGATGGGCAGCAAACTGCTTCTGTGGCAGTCATGGCCACACCTGGCCAGCACCTGTGGAGTGCCACCTGAAAGGGAGCTGTGGGCTGGACCATGACGAAGGTGTTCGGCTTGCTGCCTAGCAACAGCTCACGGAGGACACTCAGGAGCAGCAGCACCTTAGCTGGTGAGGACGTCCCTCTGCCATTTCAACAAAGCATACTGTAGGTTCTGAGTCACTGTTCCAGGTAGGAGATCCAATAGATGAGGCATATGCCTTAGAGGCTGGAACCCTCTCTCTTCCTCTGCATTTAAAATGGCCTGAGCTCCCTTCCCCAGGCAGGAGCGCATTCCACACGGCCTGGGCAGGGACAGGCCTGGTAGGTCATTGCGTGCTTGCCCCAGAAGGCTAGTTTATATTCCCAGCCTCTTCCAGTCTGCAACCAGCCATGAAGTAATGTTCGGGGAACTTCTTCCCAGCCTCAAGGAACCTGAGTTAACATTCTATAGCTTCACAGGCATAGTGGGTGGTGAGCCTCACAAAGGCAGGGCCCTCTTCTCTATAAGCTCACAGTGCATTCACAATGTAAAAGTGGAAAAAAATGTTAATTGCTCTGTAGTGTCTGCCTATGCCTCTGTCCATGGAATTCCTCTGGCAAGAATACTGGAGTGGGTTGCCATTCCCTTATTTAGGGGATCTTCCTGACCCACAGGGATTGATCTCTTGTATTGCAAGCAGATTCTTTACCATCTGAACCACCAAGTACAGCATGGTTCACCCTGAAGAAATGCTCGTGGGAATTAGAAGAATTAGAATTAGGATTAGAAGAAGTACATTAAAATTTAAGAAATATAGTCTAACCTAAAAGACCCATTGCCCAGCATAAACACTCATAACAGAAGGATAAGCACATTGTAATGCTAATAGTTAGGCAGCATACAAAGTCAAGGTTTCACAAAGTGCTGTTACTCACATCTTTCCTTTAATACAGTTAGGATCCAAGTGCCTCTTCAGTGCCTGTTTCCCTTTACACTCTTTTCCAGCCCTTTCTACAACTGCATCCCACACCGTGAACTGCTCTCTCTGGAGCCTCTCAGAGGCCCAGGGTCCACCCTGCCCCCAGGTGATGCAAAAGCAGACCTTGAGCTATTTCAGGGGAAGGCTATGGTAACCAGGAAAGAGAGATCAGAAACCTCATGTCTCCCCCTCACTGCCTCCAATCTGTAATCTTCCTCCACCTTGGCCCCACAATTATTGGTTGGGCTTAACACAGCTAGGAATTTTACTTAATAATAAACATGATAACAGTAATTAACCATGTTCCCGGTATTGTCTCATTTAATACAACAATCTGAGGCATCTCTCGGATGCAGCAGAGAGGTTAGGTCATTCACAGGCCGTAAGAGGGGAACCAGCTCCTGGATCATCTGACCCAGCCCTCGGCTCCTGCACTGTTTATCCCCTGCCCCGGCTCAGTACAGGACCACCCCACCCCCACCCTCCAAGCAGCATCTCTGAGTATCTCCAGAAACACTTCACTGGTCATCTGTTTCCTATCCACGCATCATCTGGGGCCCCGGGTGAGACTCTGCAGCTGCGCATTCACTCAGCAAACACATGGTGAGGACCCACCGTACTGGCCACTCTGCTGGACTCAGGATAGGAGTCACATCAGATACGGGGCTGCCCTTGGGAGGAGGAGACACAGACACAGAAAATCTGTTCAGAACAGCATCTAGACAGGACAGGAACAGGCTGAGGGCCACAGGGCCTGGGAAGGCGTGGCCACGGGCAGGTGGCTCAGCAGTGACGTCACAAACTGCAGAAGAGCAAGCCTCTGACATCAGAGAAGACTGAGGGAGCCCCCAGAGGGTACACGAGGGGCTCAGACCCAGAGGCCTTCCAACAGGCAGTTCCCTTAGTCCTGAGCACACAAGGCCATCTCCCTGGTTCTTTTCATTCAGCCAGTCAGCAGACAGATGACCTCTCCCAGGTACAGGGCACTCTGCTAGGGGATAGGCCTGTCACAGAAGCAGGACAAAGCCACTCTGGCCTTCACAGGGAAGACAGCTCTGTTACCAGACTCTTCACACAGAGAAGCTGCCCAGCTGGCATTTGCTACAGCATCAACACACATGGAGATTTACTGCAGGACAATCCATGAGCGCTGGCTCACAGGAACTTGCAAACAAGCTGCTCTAAACTGGAGCCACTGCACCAGCTGCCAAGGGTGACTGAGGACAGAGACACCAGTGTCTGAGGCAGCCTGGGGCCAAGAGCGGTGATGTGCTGACATGTGTCAAGCAGTGTGCTTCTGTGGGATGGCATTTGGTCAAAAATAGGTGATGTACTTAAATAAGCCCATTTCTCAAAATCTTCCAGGAAATACATATAAATATGTACATATTTATATACATATACAGAAATATATTCCTGTCTTGATCACTACCCTCCAAGGTCTACTCTTCTATTAACTATTGACCACAGGATTTTTACAGAAACTAATGCCTGTGGCCAGGAAGTTTTATTTCAGCAAGCCAAAAATTAATTCTGTTCTTTCACTAACATTTTGCAGATTATCACACTCAGTAGTTAAGAATGACACACCTGTAATGTCTTCTCCGGCACTGTGAGTTTCATTTTCACTTTTCTTATCAGAATCAATCACTAAGGTGGGTTTGTCTTTTTGTTGTTCACATTGTCTTAATATTCACACTGAGTCAGAATTACGTTCTGAAGAACTATCATCTTCTGAGACATCAGTATATATGTTGCTCAAAGCAAAAATTCTTCACTCAAAATTTTGTGATGCACCATTTTTGAAAATTTTTATGGCCATAACCTTGCATTTATAACATACACAAGGCTGGAGCAAAAACCTAATGGAGCAAAATGTGAATGATTACAACGATCCTAAACTGTGTAAGGGACCCATGACGAATTTTAAGTTCTAATGACTTTGCTCAGTGATGTCAATTGCATCACTCTCTAAAACTGCATTGATACATATCTGGTCAATAACACTGGGGTTAACAACTGATGTGCTGATTTATATGTCTCCAGTAAATAGTCTGTTACTTCTGCTGGTAAATAATGTGTTAATTGTGTGGGCTGAAGAGTCCAGAGAGTGGAGGAACACTAGGACATGAGTTCCCCTCTCCGCACAAATGCATGAAGAACACAACTACACAAGGATAAATCTCACACAGCACCAGCTGAACACCAGCAGAAGCCCCAAGACACCTAAAAGAACAAGACAGATCTCTGTGTAACTGGGTAGGATGAAAGAAAGAAAGAGTGAGGAGGAAATGGGATGGGACCTGCACCCCAGGGGGAGAAGCCAAAGCAAAGGAGAGGTTCCTGCATCCAGAGAAGCCCGCTCGCTGCTCACCAGCAGGGAGATCAGCCGTGACAGAAGAGGAGCTTCGCGGCTATGAGAGGAGAGCCCAGAAACCAGTCTGTGCCACAGGCCTGCACGCACCAGCCTGGGTAGGGTGCCTGTCGGTGTGCAAAGGGGCTGGATGCTAGAGTGTGGAATTTGGAGAACAGTCTCAGGGAGAGGACTGCTATGGGCTGCAAAGAAACAGTCTTAGGGGATGCGAGTAAAAAGTTCCACAACTGAGAATGCTTGAGGAGGAAGCCTGGACCACTACGGAAGCGAAGTGCCATTGCTGAGTGACACGCAAGGGGTGTGGCCACCACTGCCCCAGCACCCCCCTCCCCCGACCCAGCCAGGGCAGGCTCACGAGCTTCAGAGGCGGTCAGGAGCAAACACCTATGGGTGGCCCACACGCACAGATGGGGCTGAAACGACAGCTGAGCCCCATGGGCCACGAGACTAAGGAAGAGGAGCTCAAATCTCTCCTCAGGGTTGCATGAACTTTGGATTTACACCCCAGTGAGCGGCTTTGTAACTTCAGGGCCTTCAGGACACTGGACCAGACAAGTGCCCCCACAGCTGAGACGGGTCTAGCTTTAGCAGCTGCAGACTTCGTGGACATGGACATGCAAGGGTGGGCCAGGCCAGAGTCTGAGCTGCCTCACAGCAGGTCCAGATGCATGATCACTGCCATACCGGGACCAGACTTCAGTGATCTCCATGGCGGTCTGCTGAAAACAACCTGAGAGACAGCAGGACCGAATATCCACACACCCATGGCTGAGGTGGGGCCAAAGGCAGCACCAACAACCATGCAGCCTGGAGCTGGCACAAGGGGCGAAATGACACAGCAGAGCATGCTCACCGGTGGGCAGTCCAGAGGCGGAAGACTCAGTGACTGACACCCCAGGGGAGTGATCCAAGCCTGCCAACCTCACCCCGCGGGACAGAAACACAGCTAAAGGGAACGGAGTCGAGATGGCAGCGCAGGAGGACTCAGAGCTCGAGTCTCCTCACAGTCAGGGCACCTACTAAGGCTAGTGAGGGTCCTGAGACACCTCAGGGGATGGGGAGGATCCCCTGAGGGGTGGGACGGAAGGAGGGAGGGAAGAAAAGGGAAGCAGAACAGGACCAGCGCCCTGAAGTGGGGCTGGGGAAGGGGAGAGATTCCAAGCTTGGAGGGGCCCACTCAGGCAAGGGGATCAGCGGGAACAGAGAGGGACCTCAGGGAGCGGAGGTCAGAGGGGAAGGTGGTCAGTGTGTTCCCTGCCCACTCGGGCCCCAGCAAGCCTGCTGGGGTCTCGGGCCTGAGCCTGCCCCTGCCCCCAGGCCTCCTCTGTCCACACAGGTCAAGGTGGGCCAAGAGGTAACCCCCTGAGGCCGCCTCTGGCTGCACTGGCCCATGCAGACACGCCTGTGGAGGCCTGGGTCCCTGCTGGCCTGCCTGGCACATGTGCTCTGGGCCAGCTCCACAAATAAGATGCTGGTGGGAGGAACACACGCAGAGATGGGGCTGACACAGCGGGTCCAGAGACCCATCTAGAGGTCTTGGAGGCTTACTGAGGAGGCAGAAGTAGGTTTTAGCTCACTATTCCACTGGAACATGAAAATATTCCATTGTTTACATGTACCACATAATTAAAACAATTTTTTCCCTTCTTAGCTATTTTTTAAAATATTTATTTATTTATGACTGCACTGGGTCCTCATTGTTGTGCATGGGCTTTCTGTAGTTGCCTTGAATGCATGGTCCTTCTGGGGTACATTTAAAATTTAATTTTAAAAATTAAAAAATAGAACTAACATGCTATGCTGTGCTGTGCTTAGTCGCTCAGTCGTTTCCAACTCTTTATGACCGCATGGACTACAGCCCACCAGGCTCCTCTGTCCATGGGAATTCTCCAGGCAAGAAGACTAGAGTGGGTTGCCGTGCCCTCCTCATGGGATCTTCCCTACCCAGGAATCGAACTAGGGTCTCCTGAATTGCAGGCGGATTACCATATGACCCATCAATCTCACTCCTGGTCATATGCCCAGAGAAAACCATAATTTCAAAAGATACATGTGTCCCAAAGAAACATGCACTCAAGGCAACTACAGAAAACACATGCACAGCAGTGAGGACCCAGTGTAGTCACAAATTATTCAAATAAATATTTTTTAAAAATAACCAAGAAGTGAAAAAAAAATTTTAATGATGTGGTACATAAAAACAATGAAATATTAGCCATAAAAAGTAACAAACTGTGCCATTTGCAGAGACGTGGATGGACCTAGAGACTGTCATACAGAGTGAAGTAAATCAGAAAGAGAAAAACAAACACACGTAGGTGGAATCTAGAAAAATGGTGCAAATAATCTATTTGAGAAGCAGAAATAGTGACACAGACATAGACAACAAACATATGGATACCAAGGAGGGAAAGGGGGGATGGAGGAGCTGGGAGGGTGGGACTGACATATCCACACTACTGTGTACAAATGTACTATGCACAGAGAACTAATGAGAGCCTGCTGCAGAGCACAGGGAACCCAATGCTCTGTGCTGACCTAGATGGGAAGAAACTTTAAAAGGGGGGATGTATGCATACATAGAGCTGACTCACTTCGCTGTACAGCAGAAATACAACATTGTAAAGCAACTAGACTCCAATAAAAAATTTTATTATATACAATGGAATGTTACTCAGCCATAGAAAAAGAACAAAAACCACCATTTGCAGCAACATGGATGGGCCTAGAGACTGTCATACTGAACGAAGTAAGTCAGAGAAAGACAAATATCATATGATATCGCTTATATATGGAATCTAAAAACATGATACACATGAATTTATTTACAAAACATAGTCACAGATGTAGAAAACAAACTTATGGTTACCAGGAGGGGAAGTGGGGCAAGGGACAAACTAGGATATTGGGATTAACATATACATGTTACTGTATATATAAAATAGGTAGCTAATAAGGACCTACTTATACAGAGGGAACACTACTCAATACACTGCAATGAGCTACAACGGAAAAAGAATCTAAAAAACAATGGATATATGTATAACTGATTCCCTTTACTATACAGCTGAAACTAACACCATAAATCAACTATACTCCAATAAAAATTTTTAAAATAAAAATAATTAAGAGTATATACTGCCTGGCTTCACTTCTATACTCCTTGAGAGGAAATACAGTAATTTTATGGCTTTGTTATACACTTTGTATAAATGTAATCCCCCTTGCCTCCTTTTCTTTACTTCTGAAGGTAATGTGGAATAATAAATGTAACTTCAGAAGGGAAAACAATTGTGTGGGTTAAGCCACCCCAAAGATTTTTACAATTCCTGGGTAGCAAATGAACAGGGTTTGAACTAGGGTGTGCTTCAAATTCCAACTGTTTTAAGTTACAGTGGGCTTTGATAACTTGAGGTGCCCAGCCTGCCAACCAAGCCAAATGATAAAGATATGTCTGATGTCTCTGCCTCAATTCCTGGTTTAACCACCACCATCATCACTCATTTCCTCCTGTTTGTCCAATCATCTCTCTGTCCACCCATCCATCCTCCATTCATTTCAAGCTCTGTTCATGCCAGGGCTCCAGTTACTAAGAGATTCCCCAGTACATGTTCCTAGCTCAGAGTAAGAGATGAGGAAGGTTACAGTGAGGAAGCACATATGAGTAACAGAAAAGCACACTGATGAAGCTTGTCAGGTGTTTCTGGAAAGCCCTAAAAACAGATCAGTGGTTATCACAAGCAAGAGTCATATGGTCACCTCCACCTGGGCATAAGGAGTCATGTCCCTAACATGCCCCCCCAAGAGATCAAGTCTCACCTCCCTCCTGAGTGGGCCAGCCCATCTCTCAGAGGGTCATGGCTCTGGGCCAGGCAACTCCCCTGTCCTGAGCAGCTGGGGCGAGCCTTCCCCTTCCTCCAGGTGTCTTCTGTTTGTGGGCTCCTGGGGCCAGGAGCTGGCCTGTTTGTACCATGTACTCTTTCTCACATGCATGAAGTACAAGAGTCATTAATGCAGCTCATGCAGGCCCCTGGCGCCACTGTGCATCAGAACACAGTCCAACATGGACTGCAGGTCCAGTGATAATCCTCCCAACTTCTGGTCACATGCTCTTGCTAACTTAGTCCAGGAACTGCACTGTGTACCTGTCTGACAGAGCCTGTGTGCAGATCCTTCTCAGTAAATCTAGTCAGCTGGATTATTACGTGCTTATGTTTTTAGTGTAAAGTTTATTATATGTACATACTGTTGGCAAGCTTCTTCCACTTAATCATCTAATACATTAACCATCTAATACATCCCAGTCTGGATTCCAAGGATGTGGAGATGAGTCAGTGGGGACCCTGACTAGAGCCCCTCATAGTCCAGGGGAAGAGAAAGGCACAGCTGTACTTACTCCACTATACCACAGGGTATCGTGAGCACAGAGGAGGTTGGGCCCAGTTCTACCTCAGGAGCAACAAATTCGAAGAAATCTGAAACCCACCAAGACATCACTGTCTCAGTTTAGACCTCTTTGAGGATGAGACTCTTTGACATTCCATTCTTTTTTTTTTGAAAGGCTAATCTTATTAAATGCCTTTATTTTCATGAATATGTTTACATTCTTTTGTGTGTGTATGTTAATTTTTATTTTTCCTTTATTTTACAATACTGTATTGGTTTTGCCATACATTGACATGAATCCACCACGGGTGTACATGAATTCCCAATCATGAACCCCCCTCCCACCCCATATCATCTCTCTGGATCATCCCCCATGCACCCGCCCCAAGCATCCTGTATCCTGTATTGAACCTAGATTGGCGATTCGATTCTTACATGATAGTATATGTTTCAGTGCCATTCTCCCAAATCATCCCACCCTCTCCCTCTCCCTCAGAGTCCAAAAGTCCGTTCTATACATCTGTGTCTCTTTTGCTGTCTCGCATACAGGGTTATCATTACCCTCTTTCTNTCATAGAGGATCCTGCTGTGATTTATGTCGGAGAGTGTTTTGCCTATGTTCTCCTCTAGGAGTTTTATAGTTTCTGGTCTTACATTTAGATCTTTAATCCATTTTGAGTTTATTTTTGTGTGTGGTGTTAGAACGTGATCTAGTTTCATTCTTTTACAAGTGCTTGACCAGTTTTCCCAGCACCACTTGTTAAAGAGATTGTCTTTACTCCATTGTATATTCTTGCCTCCTTTGTTGAAGATAAGGTGTCCATAGGTGTGTGGGTTTATCTCTGGGCTTTCTATTTTGTTCCATTGATCTATATTTCTGTCTTTGTGCCAGTACCATACTATCTTGATGACTGTGGCTTTGTAGTAGAGCCTGAAGTCAGGCAAGTTGATTCCTCCAGTTCCATTCTTCTTTCTCAAGATTGTTTTGGCTGTTCGAGGTTTTTTGTATTTCCATACAAATCTTGAAATTATTTGTTCTAGTTCTGTGAAAAATACCGCTGGTAGCTTGATAGGGATTGCATTGAATCTGTAGATTGCTTTGGGTAGTATACTCATTTTCCCTATATTGATTCTTCTCATCCATGAACATTGTATATTTCTCCATCTATTAGTGTCCTCTTTGATTTCTTTCATCAGTGTTTTATAGTTTTCTATATATAGGTCTTTAGTTTCTTTAGGTAGATATATTCCTAAAAAAATAAGGAACGCTTCACGAATTTGCGTGTCATCCTTGCACAGGGGCCATGCTAATCTTCTCTGTATCATTCCAATTTTAGTATATGTGCTGCCGAAGCAAGCACTGACATTCCCTTCTAATTCACTCTTTCTGGAAGTTATTAAAAGATTCTAGCTATGTTCAACTCCAGAACTTTATGAATAGAAACATTTATAAGACTGACATCTAAATTATGAATTCACACCTAAATTATGAAGTGTTACAACACAGCATCCATGTTAGAAGGCACACGTGACTTGTGAACACTGGCTGTGGGTCGTGGCTGCCTTCTAGCTCATCAAGGAGGCAGTGACCCTCCTGCCCAGCGTGGCGGGGGGCAAGGTCAAGTCCCATCATATGCTCTACAACTCTCCCTGCTGATGTCACTACAGAACTGTCTTCATCCACCAGTCTCCTTGACTCAGTGGCTCTACTACACGCTGTCAATACAGCTGCACAGCCCACCGCACCCCCAGTGCTGCTTGGTACCCCTCTGCTGCCTCTGCAGGATCGGGGGTCCGGCCATCCTCTGGGCTGTAGCTGCAGCCATGAGAGAAGCGGCACTTCCCTTTGGAATCTGCTCTGCAGACTGATCCCCCGCTGCACAGACACAAGGAAAGTGGAAACAACATCTGTCACAGAGTGTGCATCTGTGTACAGACTTACAAGTCACTATGCAGCACCAGGCCGCTTCCTGCTATGTGCTGCACGGAGACTGGAAAGAGTAAGGCCAGCGAAGTAAATAATGCCAAGAGAAACTGATGATGACCAAGGTCTCGATAAGGTTGATATATGAACACACAGGAGGAGAAAAGAGCTGTAAATATTAGGATTGAAACTGGTTGCAAGGGACAGAAAACCCAAAAGAAGAGTGCTTTAAACAAGACTGAGGCTTATTTCTCTCTCAAGGGAACACAGGCAAAGCAGGGCTGATGTGGGACACCACCATCACTGGGAGCCCAGGTTCCTTTCACAGTCTAGTTCTATCATCCACAACACGCTAGCTTCTAACTCATGTTCCAAAATGGGTGCTCAAGCCCCTGTCATCACAGTCGTATTTCACCCAGCAAGCAAGAGGAAGGAGTAAAAGATGGCACGCTCCCTTCCTAGGAGGATGGTTCTCAAAAGTTGTGTTGATTGCTTCTGCCTACATCCCATCAAAGTAGTATTTAGTCACTGTGGTACACTGAGCTGGAGAGGAGACTAGAAAACACAGGCTTTCTTCCAAAAGGCTTGTGCCTTATATGGTAACTAAGGGCTTTCAAGCAGTCTCGGCAAAGGCCTTAAACAATGAAGTTTAAGATCTCAGAGGTGAAGCACTTCCAGGTACTAAGACAGTGACAAATACGACCCCAGGAGTAGGCAGTTGAAAGGCAAAGTGAAGGTCATGGATATACTGAAGTTGGGGACAGTGAGGTAGATTTACTGGGTGGATCCTTAACAGTGTGGAAGATACAGCCACATGGTTTGGCTGAAGGAGCCAGGGAAGAGAGTAGGACCCTGAGAACACTGATGAAATCCAATCCTGGCTGCAACCATGTGACCACTGGTTTATGTTTATCCTATAAATACTTCCATCTAATTGACACAAAATCCTCTTAAGGAATTAGGCACTGTCTGTGCTGCATCCCCTGGGATCTCCTGCAGTTCTAGACGCATGGCACACAACACACACAGTTGAGCCAACGAATCCCAAACACTTCTCTGGGGCCCAGAAGATAACCTAATATGTTCTCTTTCCCACACTGACTAAGCATTCTCCTTTTGTTAGCGTGAGAATTCTAAGTGTATGTGACAAGCTGATATCAGAAACAGGAAAAGAAAAAAGTTCTTAAAGTATCATGTGCTTACACTCCAAAGAAGACTTTTTCTTTCATTAATTTAGTTTGGCTGCACTGGGTTTAGCTGCAGCATGCAGGATCTAGTTCCCTGACCAGGGACCGAACCTGGGCCCCCTGCATTGAGAGCACAGAGTCTCAGCCACTGTGGAGTAGTTCCTCCTTTTTTTGAACAGCAAAATAGAGACAGTAACCAAGAATAACATAACAATATTCATGTAGCCATATTCAAAATGAGTAACTTTGTTAATATTTACATATTATACACATTAAAGCTGATTTTCCTTTACCACATTATGTTCTACAAGCTTACCAAAAACCCTTAATTACATAATACTGAACCATTTACTCTTAGGGAGGAATACAGTTTTTCTAGGGGAAAAAAATCATTCCTGGGAGCCTCTAGGGTGTATACCCATAAACTGAATGTGGTATGGTTCTGTAGGTTAATACTTTTTTCTACAAATGATATCACATTCTTCCACGCTCTGCAACTTGCTTTATCCACTAGTGTTTTCAAGATCTATCTACATGGAAACATGGATCTAATTCATTCACTGAAAGTTTAGTATAGTAATTCCAAACTCAGGATTGGAGGATATCAATCATCAAGGGTTTCAGGCACTTCCAATGAAAAGCTGTTATTTCATCTTTCTCTAAAAGAGTTGTCTTAAATGTTAGGCAGGAAGTAAGCTGAGAGCAACAAGAGGTGGGCCCTTCAGCTAAACGTCCAGTGGCCACCTAATCCCACCAAGCAATTTACCAGCCCTCATCAATACTCCAAAATAGTCAAGGGGCCAGAAAAATGCCCCACCAGTGACTGGCCAGACTTTCCCTACTCTGGCACATGCACACACCTCACACTCTCCTGTACTAAAATAACCTTTGGCGGCCACTGGGCTCATTAAATATTCCATGACTACAAACACCTAATCATAACAGACTGAATTAGGGGACGGACATGCGCAATAGAGTACCCTGGTATATAACTTGCAGCTGTCAATCAACAACCTCAGGGATTATGCAAATGACCTTGTCTTAAAAACTCTGTACCCCTGGCCTCCTGGGCCACTGCCTCCCTTGGTGTGGCCCCTCTCTCTCTCTGCTTTCTCTTTCCTTATCATCAATAAACTTTCTTGCAGTGGTTAAGACCTCCGATTCTTCTTTGTATCCTTACCAAGAACAGAGGCCCATGGGAGGTGGGGTCTTCGGACTCTCCTCTGTTAACGTTTTGGTGCCATGACTTGGGTTTTCTGTAAGTAAGAGAGCTTGTCTCCACAGATCTCTACCACTCCTTTCCTTTGTGTGGGCACAAAGGACCTAATCATTTCTTTGCTCCTACTTTCTCTCTCAATCCTCTATTGGTTGAGCAGACTCATGCTCCTGATCTCCTCCCCATCTGACCATCATTCAGTCTGAGCCTGCCTCTTTGGACCAACGGAGATTCAGGGAAGCACCCATTTTCCAACTGGAATAAGGATGGCCCCAGGCCCTGATTGGCCACCAGGCCTCTGGGGCATTCTTAGTTGGGTACAAGCAGGAGACAGCCTCCCCAAGTCCCATGTAGTGCTGGACCATAAGCCAGACTGCTGGTTATGACCCTGGGATGCCAAGCTCTCTAATTATCCCACTATTTTCCAGACAGGAAACCAATCATCTGCCCCCAGGGGACACCCCTGAGATGTACCCTCCAAAGCTGGTGGAGATTTGACCCCAGCACACTAAGGAAGAGGAGATTCATTTTCTTTTCTAACATGGTCTGGACCAATTATCACCTTTTGGATGAGGAATCCTGGCCATTGAATGGAACCATTATAATATTAATAACACCATTCTCCACTTAGACCTGTTTTACAAAAGGCAGGGCAAATAGTCTGAGATACCATATGTACAACTTTTCTTTGTTCTATGGGATACCCAACATTTCCTTATAACTTGTAAACTTACCACCCTTGCCACCCTGCTACTTAAGGAAAAATCTCACATCACCTCCTAGAGCTGCCTCACCACCTTAGCAGGGACTCCATTACCTCCATCAGCTACAATCTGTCCCTTGGTGGAAGCACCAGCAGGCAAAATTGAGCCACAACTAGTCCATAAGCCCTTCTCACTGACAGAACTAAAACACATCACGGCAGAACTGTGTAGCTTTTCAGACAATTTACTCAATATATCGAGAGATTCCAACATACTATTACAGCTTATGAAATGACCTGGAAAGCTAGCATCATAATTCTAAGCCAGATCCTCTCTGATACTAATATAGAAAGAGTTAAAGAGAGGCAAAAGAAAATTTGATGATGGACTCCACCTTTCTGATACTAAATACCCGCTTAGAGAAATAGCAGTCCCCACCAGTGATCCCAAATGGGACTACAATCAGAAAGAACATCAATGGGAAACCATTTTATCAACTGTATCAAAGCAGGGCTTAAGGGAGCCCAACATAAAGTCATAAGCTACTCCTAAGTAACCACAATCAGCCAGGAGCCCAGGAAAAATCCAACAGCCTTGTGAATAGGCTGAGGGAAGCATTCATTAAACATACCAATCTAGACCTGGACTTTTATGAGGGACAAGTGATTATAAAAGATAAAGTTTTTAACTTTATGTGATATTAGATGCATATCACAAAAACTATTTTAAGACCCCAGTGTCACCTTAGATGAAGTGGTGAATACTGCCTCCATGGCCTTCTATAACTGAGACCAAGAGGCTGAGGCCAAGGCCGGGGAAAAGAAAGAAAGGAAGGAATCCAGGCATGCCCAAATGATGGCTACCCTACAGGGTAGGGCTTCCCCAAGAGTACCCTGACTTTACAGCCCAAAAGAGATTGTGTGTTGTGTTAAGTCACTCAGTCATGTCCGACTCTTTGCAACCCCATGGACTGCAAACTGCCAGGTTCCTCAGTCCCATGGAACTCGAAGGGCAAGAATACTGGAGTGGGTTGCCATGTCCTTCTCCACCAAAAGAGATTAATATCACATTTGTCACCAGATAAGCCACTGGGCACAGAAGTGTCCCAATCAAGATAAACCACCTAAGACTGCCTGCCATAAATGCCATCAGCTGGGACACTGGGCAGCCCTATGCCCCTCAATCCAAAGGGACCGAGGACCAGAGGCTGCTACTCAGATGACTGCCCAAGACTGAGGAGGCCCCTCCAGTCGGCCCCAAAACAACAGATCCACGCCATGGACTGGAACCGAGGGTACAAATGGTTGCAGCACGTAAGTCAACATTTTCTTACTCAATATCGGGGCTGCCTGTTCTGTCTTGACTTCCTCCTCTGGACCCTTCTCCTCACAGACCTGGGCCACCATGGGAGTCACCGGTGAGCTGCTCAGCAGGTCTTTTACCACAGCCCTCTTCCATGCCTGGGAAGGATTTGGATTCTCCCACAGTTTTCGACATATGTCTGACTGTCCCAGCCCACTCCCAGGGAGGGACCCACTACAAAAATGGAGTGCCTCTCTCTTTCCCTCAAGGAGGGTCACATGGACCCCATCCAGGGGGCAACCTCTGGGAAATTTCACGCGCTGTCCTAACTAATGAAGATATCAAAAATCCCTCCAGGCCAGGCTGGCTTCAACAAGTCAACCCACTGGCCTGGGACCAGGGAAATTCCAGGAAAAGCTGAAAATGCAATATCAGTCACAACAGCTTTAAAGAACCCACATAAATTTCCCCCAAAGACACGATATCCCCTTAGGCCTGAAGCCCTCATGGGACTTCAACCCATCATGTCCGAATTCCTGTCCCACAGAATCCTTATCCCCACAGATTCAACATGCAGTACCCCAGTATTAGCAGTCAAGAAAAAGGACAGCACTTACTGCCTGGTCCAGGATTTGCATATCATTAATGAGGCCAACAGTGAGGAAACAGTGGCAGACTTTATTTTGGGGGGCTCCAAAATCACTGCAGATGGTGACTGCAGCCATGAAATTAAAAGACATCTGCTCTTTGGAAGGAAAGTTATGACCAACCTAGACAGCATATTAAAAAGCAGAGACATTACTTTGCCAACAAAGGTCTGTCTAGTCAAGGCTATGGTTTTCCCAGTGGTCATGTACAGATGCGAGAGTTGGACTATAAAGAAAGCTGAAGGCCGAAGAATTGATGCTTTTGAACTGTGGTGTTGGAGAAGACTCTTGAGAGTCCCTTGGACTGCAAGGAGATCCAACTAGTCCATCCTAAAGGAAATCAGTCCTGAATATTCACTGGAAGGACTGATGTTGAAGCTGAAACTCCAATACTTTGGCCACCTGATGCGAGGAACTGACTTATTGGAAAAGACCCTGATACTGGGAAAGATTGAGGGCAGGAGGAGAAGGGGATGACAGAGGATGAGATGGTTGGATGGCATCACTGACTCAGTGGACATAAGTTTGAGTAAACTCCAGGAGTTGGTGATGGACAGGGAGGCCTGGCGTGCCGCAGTCCATGGGGCTGCAGAGTCATACGACTGAACTACTAAACTCTATGAGGCAATAACTCCCCTATACCCAACAGTCTCCAATCCTTTGGGGAAGGTACCCCCAGATAGTGGCTGGTTCTCAGTCCTAGATTTAAAAGATGCTCTCTTCTGCACCCCTTTGGCCCCAGAACCACAATACTTGTTTACATTCAAATGGGAACTCCACCACAAGCCCCTCAACAACTGACCTGGACTGTTCTGCCCCAAGGCTTTAGGGATAGCCCTCACCTCTTTAGATAGGCACTTGCCCAAGATTTACAAGATTTAACACTTGAGAAGGGAACCTTCATACTGTGTGTAGACAATCTCTTGATTTGTTACCCCTCCGAAATCCAGGCCAATCTACATGCCATTCAGGTCCTTAATTTCCTGGCCCAGTGTGGTTTTAGGGTTCAAGTACAATAACAACCTTCTTATCTCAGAACAATAATGATCCCTGGCAGGTGCAGCTTTTCAGTAGACCCTATAGAGGCTATATTCGACCTACAGACTCCTACCACCCACAAGCAGCTGCAAGCATTCCTGGGCCTAACTGGTACTGTAGGATTGAGATAACCAACTACGGTCTTATTGAGCAGTCCCTTTATGAAGCTCTGAAGATAATCAAATATGCCTTGCAAGGATGCCATCCCAACAAGCGGCCATAGAAACCTTAAAATGTCTCCTTTCTAGAGTTCCAGCTTTAGGATTATCCAACCCTTCCAAGCTGTTCCAACTTTACATGCACCAAAAAAAAAGGGTTGCTGCCTTGGGGGTCCTCACACAAAGGCTAGGAGGAACTCCAGAGCCAGTAGCCCACCTTTCCAACCAGATGGGTCCCACTGTGAAGGGCTGGCCCCATCTTAGGGTACTAGGGGCACCATCTCTCCTGACAGAGGAGGCCCTTGAGTTCGCCCAGGTGCATCCAGTCAGGTTCTCATCAGGTACCAGATTCACTTAATAACCAGGCCTCAGCTTGGCTTTCAGACAACAGGATCCTCATATATCAAATTCTTTTTTCTGAAAACCTGCAGATATCCGTGGGTATTTGTAGGACTCTCAATCCAGCAACCTTGTAGACCATAACCATATTTGTTCCAAGGTCTTGACAGTTTCCTTAAATACCCTCCTGGACCTCTCAGATTCGCCTCTGGCCAGTGCCGACAAGGTGTGGTTCACCGATGGAAGCAGTTATACAGCACAGGGAAATGCAAGGCTGGATATGCCATCGTGTCCCTCCACGAGATCACTGGGGCCCGGGCTCTGCCTCAGGGCTCGTCTGCACAACTTGCCGAAGTCACTGCACTCACTCAAGCATTAGAACTGGCTGAAGGAAAATGGGTCACAATTTACATTGATTCTAAATATGCTTTTTTGACCCAACATGCCCATGCAGCCCTCTGGAAAGAAAGATGATACTTAGCCTCCAAAAGCAGCCCATTATACCGCCCTCAGATTAATCAGTTATTCCAGGCCATCCACCTGCCTAAAGAGGTAGCCGTGGTTCACGGCAAAGGCCATCAGCAAGACTCATCTGACATTACCAACTGGTTTCCAAAGGGAAACCAATTTGTGGACCAAGCTGCTGAGCAGACTGTTTCTAAAGAAGCCCCACGACAGGGGCTTTTGTTCCTGCTCCACTGTCACCTCCTCTACCTACCTACTTGGAGGAAGAGAAGACATGCAGCCTGGAAGGGGTTCCCCCTAGACTCCTCCGGATGGTATGCCTCTGATGGGACTCTCCTTGTTCCTGAAGCCTCCAATGGAAAGTCATTAAGACTCTCTGTGAATTCACACATCTGGGGAGGGGTGCCCTCTCTGTCTTGGTATCTAGAGTCCTAAAAGGCAAAGGACTTAATCAAGTAATCCAGTAGGTATCCAGCCCTTGTCTCACCTGTTCCTATAATATCCTCCAGGGAAATAAACATCCTTCCTTGGTTCAACCCATCCAATGACGTGGGACTTATCCTGGGCAGACTGGCAGATGGGTTCCACCCAGATGCCTCCCTCCTGGAGCTACAAGTACTTACTAATCTCTGTAGACACCTTCACAGGATGGCCTACCCAATAAGGACAGATAAAGGCCCAGAAGTTAGCAATAAACTTCTACAAGAAGTTGTTCCCCAATTTGGCCTTCCCCACTCCCTTCAAACTGATAAGGGGTCCTCATTTATTTCCACTATAACCCAGTCCATTGCCAAAGCCCTCGACAAAAGGTTTGCTCTACATTGCTCCTGGAGGCCCCAAACCTCAGGAAAGGTAGAAACAGCCAATCAATTCCTCAAAACCAGCCTCTGAAAACTAACCCAGGAAGCTTCTCTAAAATAACCCTTTTACCTATTCGTGGTAGAATAACTCCAAAGGATCCCCTCAGACTGAGTCCATGTGAAGCCTTATGCAGACATCCTTTCCCAACATCAGACCTCCTTATGGACAGGGAAACCCTAGGGTTACCATCTTATGTAACCAAACTCTCAATGTCTCAACAGGTCCTTAGGGAAACTGGCCTAAAAATCAACTCTCCTAGCCCTCAGTCACCTGTTCTTATCAGAACCTAGAAGGACAGGTCTCCCAAGTCCCAACTGGACCTTATTTGGAAGGGACCTCTTCCAGTCCTCCTTTCCTCACCTGCAACTATCAGGGTTCCAGGAACCTCCAGCAGGATTCACCATTCCAGGGGAAAGCCTTGGAAACCACCCCTGAAGATAGAAGCACTCTAACATCCTATACCTGTGAGCCATTTGAAGCCCTTAAGTTCCCCTTCATAAGGACCAAAGATAGGGAACAATTAACTCTTTAAATACATGGCCAGTTGCCCATGTGATGGTCTTGATACCTAGAATGAATTTTCCTTCTTCTGAGCTGTGCCCTCCTGCGGATAATCCCATCTCACACCTGCAGTACCCAACCTTGGTTATCCTGTCTCTCTGAGGCCTTCATCAAACATCATTATTAACCAAATGCCACCCAAACTCATTCTCATCTCACCCTTCCTCTGGTTCACCACACAATCTAAACTCTCTCAACATGCCTTAGAACCAAAGGACTCTTTATAGACCCGAGCTGCTACCCACAACCTATCGCCCCACTGGCCATGCAACTCCAGCACCAACCTTCAGACAATTTTACCCTCGCCAACAGAAACTTGGTCCAGGGTCTCAGCTTACTCAGATGCCCAACTTGATCCTAGGACCACAAGCTTTAGTTCAGATCATGTACAGCTTATCTTTCTTCAAGTTCTACGACAATGTCTAAATCTCATTCCTGCCACTCTATCAACCCCACAACCTCGACGTATTCTAACAAACCTCACCGAAGCTCTCATATCCCCCCTGTGCTTTCAGGGCAATCACCAATGGGGTATCTTATCAGCCACACGATGCAACCACACCTTCACCCTGACCCTTCCCCCAAAAGTGAACAACACTGGAACACAACCAACCAAACTATCCAAGCAGCAATTAAACGATACAAAAAAACTACTAGCCCTCCCAAATTTCATGACTTTTTGTCTCTAAAATACAGGTGCCAAACAAACCCCTCCCACAGACACTAGCAGTGCTTCCGTCTCCACAGGACGGGTCTCACTAGACATCTCTGGTCGCTCCTCACTTCTTGCACAATTGCTGGTCTGTGGACAACAAACTCACTTTTAAAAATTCTAAGCTGCTTTCGGCATCCACACAGGCAAATTCGGACCCTCTGTTCCCCCTAGAGGTCGGCTGGGAGTCCCAGTGGCCAGTAACACCAATCCTCAACTACACTCTACTCCTAAGGAAGAAACTTACCCTTTCTCAAGGCCTCTTTTTCATCTGTGGGACCGCAGCTTACGTGCGCCTGCCCCTAGGGTGGAAAGGAAAATGTTCCCTGGGTCACACCCTACCACACATTAGCTGGGTCAGTGGAGCCTCCCAGTGCCCCACGTGGGAGTCCCCCTCTGGACAGAAGATGGAAGGCAGCAGTGGGCCTGTCCTCTTTCCCCTCATCTCTGTCCTAACAGGCACTGCCAGCACGGCAACAGGGTACCTCACTTCATCTATTCACTCAGTAACCATGGCCATGTCCAGAACTCCTGGAGGAGAAAACAGCAACCCAATCGAGTATTCCTGCTTGGAAAATCCCACAGACAGATGAGCCCGGTGGCCTGCAGTCCATGGGGTCGCAAAGAGTGGGACACAACTGAAGTGACCCAGCATGCACACACGTCCAAAATGTCTACCACCTAGGGTGAACCTCACACACAAATAAACTCACTGGGAGGTGTAGTACTCCAAAACTGGCAGGCACCTGACCTTTTAACCAAAGCCCAAGGGGGCACATGTTCCTTCTTATGGGGAAAAATTACACAAACCTATTCGAAACAAACTAAATCTTAAATGGGTAACTACAGTTATGTCCTGGTTCCAATCAGTCAGAGAAACCTTTTTGTGTAGCTCTGGCCCCTATTTATCCCACTTACATGTGTTTTCTTAATTCTATTGCTTGCTCCTTGCCTCAACTTACTATCCTGGTCTGTTTCCTCCCAGGTTAATAAGATACAAGCCTAACTCCCCACGACAACCTCCTCCTATCATTATCCCTCGGACAGACATGGACATCCCCATTTTCAACCCATATCATTCATTATTAGCAAGTGACAGACACCGAAGGCCCCTCTTTGTCCCTGGATGGCAGGAAGTAGTCTGGATGAACAATGCCCATCTCCCCTATGACGTGGGCTCCATGCATTTGATGGGGAAATTTCAGCCAGGAATTTAACTGGGAGCAAGAAAAGGTGTCCCCTTAGCTCAATGGCCTCCTAATCCCACCAAGCAGTTTACCAGCCCTGCCCCAAATATGCCTCCATCAATACTCCAAAATAGTCAGGGGGATGGAAAAAAATCCCCCATCAGCCAACTGCCAGAACCTTCCCTACTCTGCACATGCACATACCTCACGCTCTCCTGTACTAAAGTAACCTCTGGTGGTCATTAACAGCCCATAAATATTCCATGAATATATACATCTAATTATAACAGACTTAATTATGGGAAAGACATGTGCAGTAGAGAATCTTGTTCTATAACCTGCAGCTGTCAATCAAGGCTGCCAATCAATGACCCCCCTGGATTATGCAAATGACTTCACCTTAAAAACTGTACCCTAGTCTTCATGGGCCACTGCCTCCCTTGGTGTGGCCCACTTCTCTCTTGAGATGCTCTCTCTGTTCTTTGTTTCATTATCATCAATAAACTTTCTTGCAATGGCTAAGATCTTGGATTCTTCTTTGCATCCTTACTAGAAACCACAGCCCATGAGAGGAGAGGTCCCCAGACTCTCCTCCGCTAACATTAAACAAAACAGATTTGGTCATATTATTCCTTTGAGTAAAACCCTCCTAAGCACATGACATAGACTATAACCACAGCTTCTCAGTACACCAAAGCTATGGTCAATCTGTCCCCAGAACAATTCCACTGACATCAATCATTCCATCACTCAATGCCATGTAATCAATGCAGTGATGCACACATCACTGTCACATCTTTGGCACTTGGAAATACTAATAGCTTTTCCAGGTGGGTTAGTCCTTCTTTGTCTGCAAACTCTTAGACAACCTTCAAAACCCAATTCAAATGTCATCTCCAGAGGTAGATTTACTGTGAAGCCAAAGAAATTTAAGCTCCAGGCCTTGCATTTCCACAGACTTCTGTTGAGACCAAGGGAGGGATTCCAGCAATGTGTTCCCATGGTCATTTGTTATCTATGTAAAATTATAGGATTAAAATATTTTCTGTTGAAGAGCCATCCAACTGTATAACCTTCAGAGCCTTCCAAGGCTGGATCTGCTCTGATCACTACTTGTGAAGTTTTCCAGGACCTACTTAATGGAAGCTGTCTGAAGTCCCTGAGCACTGCATGCATACTGGTGCTCAGGCGTGTCCAACTCTCTGTGACCCCATGGACTGTAGCCTGCCAGTCTCCTCTGTCCATGGGGTTTTCCAGGCAGGAATACTGGAGTGGGTTGCCATTTCCTTCTCCAGGGGATCTTCCTGACCCAGGGATTGAACCCAGGTCTCCTACACTGCAGGCAGTTTCTTTACCACCTGAGCCAGCAGGGAAGCCCTTTAAATAGGGAAGGAAATAATAACCTGAACCTGTAATCTGGGAACAGTTCGTGTTTTAGGTGGTGGCGTGGTTTCATTTAAAAATAAAGGGAAAATACAGAGGACATAGAGTGGGAGACATAAAGAAAATGGGCATTTAGCTACAGCTGGGAGATTAAACCTGACGCAGCAGCGAGCCCAGTGCCCCAGCACCTGCGAGTTCTCCGGAAGGCCGGCCTCTGTCAGCACTCCCTCCACCTCGAAGAACCCACCTCGCCGTCACTTCTCTGGAGCCATTTTCGTGCCTTCCCAGACCAGATCTCTTTTCTCCTTCAGCTCTGCAACCACAACTATCGATGAAGTCTCACTATAAATAATTGCTGTTTTACTTATCATAAACATCTGAGGAATTACTCAACTGTGGATATACAGAGAAACTATCTTTTACATTTCACCTGATAACCTAAGTGAAAGTGAAAGTGAAGTCGCTCAGTCGTGTCCCACTCTTTGGGACCCCATGGGCTGTAGCCTACCAGACTCCTCTGTCCATGGGATTCTCCAGGCAATAGTACTGGAGTAGATTGCCATTCCCTTCTCCAGGGGATATTCCCGACCCGGGGATCGAACCGCATTGTAGACAGACGCTTTACCATCTGAGCCACCAGGGAAGTCCTACATGATCAGGTACTTCTCCACAATTAACTTCTAGTTCAAAAATTGTAGTATTTTCGATCTCAAGTTATCTTTCTCTCCCATGTACCCAAGAGTGAGCTATGTTCTGGAAAAACACAACATTTTTCTGCTGGCAAGAGGCAAGGAGCAGAGGAAAGCAAAAGGCAGAAACAAACACATTTGAGAGTATTTCCCATGGGAAAGAATGTCACATTTGAAAACATTTGTCACATTTGTCTCCACTGCTTCCTCAGTTTAAGCCTAAGTTACCTACTCTCTGCAGAACCACAAATGGAACCCGTGCTGCAGAGCAAGCAATTCCTTACTCTCCTAGGTAGAAGCTGAGATCATTCCAGATTTACACAGTGAGTGCCACAATTAGAGCGTCACTGGGCGAGGGAATGGATGAACAGTTTAGCTCACTAAAAGGTAACAATTAGAAAAGACAAGGCCTGGGTCCCAGAAGGAAGTTGGATGGATTAGACGATCTCCTCTCTTCAGCTGAAAATAAACGACCCCAGAATCTGTATGTCAACCCCCTAGTCGTTGCACTTTTTTGGCAGGAGCAGCATTCAGACCCAAAGAGCCAGAGAGGGGTCCAGGGTATATAGGAAAGGTATTTGATTCCAGTTTATCTGGCACTTTCTGGGCTTGTGCCAAGGCAGGCACTGGCTGGGCACTGTGGATGGAGAGATGGGAAAACCCTCACTGCCCCTGAGAGGCATGCAGTCTGGTGGGGTGATGAGAAGGACGCAGGGCTGGCACAGCACAGGAGTATGGACCAGGCTGTGAGGAGGACAGCGGGAGCCCAGGGAGGCCCATTTGCCTGTGCGCGTGTGTGAGGTGCTGCCTGGTAGAAAATCAAGACAGCTGGGTGGCACCCAAGAGAGGCCTGGTCTCTGAGGCAGTGACCGTCAGGGAACTTCCGCAGTAAGTAAACCTGGGAACTCGGGGCCAGGGCAGCCACGCCCTTACATCCCTTGGTGCCTTCAAGCGGGGTGCTTCCCTGTCCAGGGCGCGCTCACCCCCTCTGCCCTCCTGGAAGCCGCTGCTCCGCCGTGACATGAGACGCTGGCACTGACACAGCCCCACAGGCCCCGGTGCTGGCTCCTCTACTGTTTCCAACATCGTCATCACGCCAGCAGGGCCAACATCGTCATCACGCCAGCAGGGAACACATTCTGCTGGGACCAACACTCACCCAATACACTAGATCCTCCGTGAGCAGACAACAGAGACCATGCCTTTCTCCCCTCTGCACGAGCACAGCCGGGCAAGCAAGGCTCTTGGTAAGAGTTTAAATGAGTAAGGAGGACTCCACCCTACTCATTGAGAGAGAGCTCAGCTTCCGCCCCAACAACAGGAAAAAGCCAGACGCTCTAAGATATAGCAGCTTCTCTGGAGCCCATCAAAGAGGTGAACATAATTCTAGAGTGACAAGATCCACGAAGAAGGACAGTACACGCTGCTGCTCACTGCTGGTGGAGGGAAGACATCTGCCACGGAAAGCAGGGCGTTCTTATAAAGCAGCTGAAACGTTGAATGAATCCTGTTTTATTACTACTTTTAATTGGAGGATAATTGGCTACAATTAAACACTAAGTTTGGCCTCAGCACAGTTTAGAGTAACCAGATGCCTGGGCACAAGATGGTGGCTGAGCAGAAGACCTGCCCAACACAGAGGAAGGACCAGAGGGACAGAGAGCCCCCACCTCCCCCTACAAGCCTAACATGGGGTATGGAGCTGCAGCAGTCTTGGAGAGAGGGCACCCCACCCCAAGGCAGACCACTGGGGCTTGATGGAACAAGTGGAGGAGGGACACCAAGGAAACCCCGACACCACAGACCTCACAGGAGGCACAAGCGCCAGCAGACCAGTGCTGGAGGGCAGAGCAGTGCAGCCTCCGGGGAACCACAAACCTAGAGCAGACCTGCGCTGATAATGCAGGCTGCCCCACGCCTGGCCAGTGCAGCCCCACTTCCGGTCCCTCTGCATCTCCCAGAGCCCCTCTCCCCTCCTTGGCATTCTGCCTTGAAAACTGCAGCTGCCTTCACCTTCCCTCTCCTCTGACTCCTCAATTAAGGGAGACCACCAGGCCCTGTCTGGGCCTTCCCTGTGCAGCTTGGAGACCCTCCAGGTGGTCAATGGAAGCTGTCGTGGGCTCACCTCCCTCGTCTCCCCTCATACAGGGCTGACCTTCCTGTGCTGCCTCTTATCCAACATGGGAACCATCGTTTCCCAGATCTTGTCCAGATGCCTAGCATTTTACAGCTCTGGTAAATCTGGTACCAGTCACACTGTCTTGGACAGAGGCCAATGTTCATTTGACTTTTGACAAAGGTGCCAAAGCAATGCAAAGGAGAAAGAAAAGTCTTTTCAACAAATGGTATAGAAACAACTGGACCCTCATACAAGAAAAGATAAACCTCAACTACCTCCCAATATACAGACAATGTTAATGCAATAAGCATTCAGGGTAAAATACACATCTTTATGACTTGAGAATAGGGAAACATTTATTATTCAACACCACTAGTTGTCCAGGAGATGCAAATAATTAATACCACAAGAGATAGCACTGCACAAGCACCAAGAAGAGTAACATTAAACTCACTAACACCAAACGTTGGGGAGGAAGTGAAGTAACTAGACCTCATGTATTGTTGGAGGGTGTAGAGTGGTAGCTAGCAGTTTCTTGTTAAGACTAAACAGACACCTGCCCTATGGCCCAGCAATTCCATTCCAGGCATTTATCCAATGAAATTAAACACATCTACAAAAGACCTATGAAAGACTGCACATACTGCTAATATCCAAAACTGGAAACTTTTATATTTCCAAAACTGGAAACTATCCATCAGCAGGGAGATGGATACACAAAGGTATGCAGTATGTTCACACAATGTGACAGTTCTCAGCAAGAAAAATAAACAAATTCGAGCTATACAGAACACATGAATGACTCTCAAAAACACCAAGCTGAATGAAAGAAGTCAGACCAAAAAGAACATGTCCTGCTGCTGTGCATACTGAGTGATCCCATTTATTTGAAATCCCAGAGCAGGCAAAAAAAAAAAAAACTACTGAATGAAAAGAGAAGGATCCATCAAAAAAGAAAATTCTACAATATAAAAAAGTATCGGATCAGTGTTACCTCTGGGGAGGGAGCAGCTGGGAACCACGGGAAAGAGCATGAGGGGACTTTCTGCGGGATGTGAATGACCTGACCTTGACAAGCTGGAGTTTGGGTTACACTTCCCTCATAGCTCAGTTCGTAAAGAACCTGCCTGCAATGCAGGAGACCCCAGTTTGACTCCTGGGTCGGGAAGATCCCCTGGAGAAGGGATAGGCTACCCACTCCAGTATTCTTGGGCTCCCCTTGTGGCTCATCTGGTAAAGAATCCACGTGCAATGCGGGAGACCTGGGTTTGATCCCTGGGTTGGGAAGATCCACTGGAGAAGGGAGAGGCTACCCACTCCAGTATTCTTGGTCTTCCCTGATAGCTCACTTTGGTGACAAAGGTCCATACAGTCAAAGCTATGGTTTTTCCAGTAGTCATGTACGGATGTGAGAGTTGTACCATAAGGAAAGCTGAGTGCTGAATAACTGATGCTTTCAAATTTTGGTGCTGGAGAAGACTTGAGTGTCCCTTGGACAGCAAGGAAATCAAACCAGTCAATCCTAAAAGAAATCAACCCTGAATATTCATTGGAAGGACTGATGCTGAAGCTCCAATACTTTGGCCACCTGATACAAAGAGCCAACACAATGGAAAAGACTCTGATACTGGAAAAGATTGAGGGCAGGAGAAGGGGACAACAGAGGATGAGATGGTTGGATGGCATCACCGGCTCAACAGATATGCGTTTAAGCAAATTCTGGAAGATAGTAAAGGACAGGGAAGCCTGGTGTCCTGCAGTTCATGGGGTCACAAAGAGCTAGACATGAGTTAGTGACTGAACAACAATTCTTGGAAAGATTCTTCTTTTGCTGACACTGGAGGTAGTTTCTGCACATTCTAACACAGACCAGGAAATCTGTAATAGTTCTGAGACAGTTCTAGAATTTTAACTTTTGAAAAATTTTTAGAGATGGTTTAGATTAGCAACTTATCAAATGTAGGAGGTAAGAGTCTTGGAATCACTTTTCTCTCTTTTCCTGGGGAGGTTCTAAACCGAGTAACATGAATGAGGACAACAGAACCTTCTTTTTGCTTTATCCATAATCTATGAGGAAAGAGCTGCTGAGGGAGCCTCAGCAGGGGCTGAGGGGCTGGAAGGTCAGGGTCCAGGCCCTGGGCTTCTGGTGAAGCCTGCTCTGCCTGCACCAGATCTATGCTTGACTTTCTTAGTGTTCTGGGGACTGCCGTGTTTGATTGGCTGGGATACAGAAAAGAACACCTCCCCTAAAGATACATTCAAAATAAAACAGTAGATGCTGGAGAGGGTGTGGAGAAAAAGAAACCCTTCCACACCACTGTGGAAATGTAAACTGAAGCCACTATGGAAAACAGTATGAAGATTCCTTAAAAAACTAAAAATAAAACATGATCCTGCAATCCCCCTCCTGACATTTATCTGAAGAAAACCAAAATTCCAAAAGATACATGCACCCCAGTGTTCACTGCAGCACTATGTACAATAGCCAGGACATGGAAGCAACCTAAATGTCCACTGGCAGATGAATGAATAAAGATGTGATACACACACACACACACACACTGGAGTATCACTCAGCCATAAAAAAGAATGAAATAATGCCATCTGCAGCAACATGGAGGGACCTAGAGATTATCATGCTAAATGAAGCCAGAGAAGAGAAATACAGTATCATATGCTATCACATACATGAGGAATCTCAAATATGATAGAAATGAACTTATTTACAAAACAGAACCAGAATCACAGACATAGAAAACATACATATAGTTACCAAAGGGGAAAGAGGGAGAAAGATTATCAGGAGGTTGGGCTGAAACATACACATACTGCTATGTACAAAACAACCAACCAACAGGACCTAATATATAGCACAGGGAACTCTCAGTATTCTATAATTACCTAGATGGGAACAGAATCAGAAAAAGAATAGATACATAACTAAATCACTTTGCTGTACACCTGAAACTAACACAACATTGTAAGTCAACTATACTCCAACATAAAATTTAAAAAAAATGTAAAAGATACTCAATAAATTTAGTCCATTCCCATGTTCTTCACCCAAACCACTCCTGGAATAAGATGGAGGCCTATTTGCTTCTTGGTACAAGAGGAATGGGCTCCTCTTGGCATTTATCTGAGGGTCTCGTGGGCTCTTTAGATGCTCTTATGGGCCAGGAGTCTGCCAGTGGCTTCTGGTGCTAACCTGGTAGAACCCCATCTCGGTGGTTCTGTCCATGTCCCTATTTGTGGTGTTTTTTAATCCATACTGTGCAAATAAGAAACTGAGGCTTAAATCAATGAAATAATTCATCAAAGTCATGCAACCCGTCTGCAGAAGAGTATGACACTGTGGGCTGACTAGACAAGGGGTCCTTCAGTGAGCTCTTCTCTCTGCTGAACTGGGTTTCTGTTCCACCCAGCCCAGTCACTAAAGCACACTTGCTGACACTCATCGGAGGATGGCCTGGGAGTCTGTACTCAGCACTGTTGGCTGTTGCTGTTTATTTCACCACTTCCTTGGGAGCATTCCCTGAGACCTGATGTTAGATTTGGGGTCGAGGAGAACATGACCTGTCTCCCATATACTTCCTGTTTGTCTGGGTGGGATGGAAAATGTAGATCCTCACACCTCCACTGAGTTCTTAGCGTGTTCAGAGTAGCCCAGTCTTCTTTTCCCCTTCCATCTTTTCCCCATCATTCACAGGGAGGTAATGTGAGGCTCCCGGTGATGCTGACTCCCGCCACCCAGTGAAGGAAGAAGGGAGCTGGTCTTTGAGGGGAGCAGGCCTACCTTTCCCTTGCCTCTCGCTTCTTCACTAACAAGTCAAGACTCTGGTGCTGGCCAAGGAGGGATCCAAACCAGGAGAATTCAGAGGAGAAAGCTGCTTTTTGTTTTGTTTTTTTAGTTCTACCAGTTTATTGCTACCAACCCATCTCCCTCCACCCTCATGCAGGCATGCTCAGTCATGTAACCCCATGGACAGTAGCCCTCCAGGCTCCTCTGTCCATGGACTCTTCCAGGCAAGAATACTGGAGTGGGTTGCCATTTCCTTCTCCATGCCATTTTTTTTAAACTAGTATTATCTTGATAAAGTCTCGAAAAGTATATGGAGAGTCAGAATAAAATGGCAGCCAGGAAGGGATAGAAACGGACCATAACCTTTTAAAAACCTCAATAGTTGGCAAGTCTTCAATTTCTAATGCAGGCGGATGATAAATTATTCAAATGAAAGAATCTGGCTTCCACTCTCTGTGGTACAAGCATATTGATTTTCCCATTACTGAGCCACAGAGGCTTTCACTGTAAGATGCCAGTGAAACAGAGCAGCACAGTATTTCTGCTTTGGATTTTTCACCCTGAATTTTGTTTGCTTTTCCCCCAGCCTCCAAAAATGAACTGTTCTTCCAGTCACTTCAGAAAAAAATTTAAAGATCCAAAATCTATACTCACATTCCCCTACTGTGCTCAGGATTTCAGGTAACAAAGGACTGATTTAGACCCTCCCACTCTGTTTCCACACAAGACCACGATTCCATTAACTAACATGTAGACCACTGCTCTTTAAAACTCTGATGTGCACAAGAATTACCCAGGGATCTTATTAAAATGCAGAGTCTGATTCACTTGGTGACTGACTGGACAGTGGGCCTTTCTAACAAGCTCACAGGCGATGCCAGTGCTGCTGGTCATGGATCATTCTTTGGGTAGCAAGACACTAGATGGCCACAAAACCAGGCACAGTGACCCCTCCCCAAGGTCTAACCTGCACATCGCACCAGTGTCACATCTCTGCTGAAAACCCTTCAGCTGGAAATGCAGATGGCCAACAGGTTCATGAAAAGATGCTCAGCATCGCTAATAATTAGGGAAATGCAAATCCACACCGAAATGAGATATCACCTCCCATCTGTCAGAATAAGTATCATCAAAAAGTCCACAATAACAAATGTTGCCAAGGATGTAGGAAAAAAAGGAACCCTTGTACACTGTTAACAGGAATGTAAATTGGTGCAGCTACTGTGAAAAACAGCATGAACGTTTCTCAAAAAGTTAAAAGTAGAACTACCATATGACCCAGCAATTCTACTTCTGCATATCTATCCCCAAAACCAAAAACACTAAACTGAAAAGACACATGCACCCCAATGTTCATAGCAGCATTATTTACAATTGCGAAGACATGGAAATATCCAAATGTCCATCAACAAATGGATAATAATATATATTATATATAAAATATATATTCACAAAGGAATACTACTCAGCCATTAAAAAGAACAAAAATTTTGCCATTAGCATGGATGGACTTGGAGGGCACTGTGCTAAATGAAATAAGTCAAAGAAAAACAAGCGCTGTATGATATCACTTATATGCAGAATCTAAAAAATACAACAAACTAGTAAATAAAACAAAAAAGAAGCAGGCTCACAAATATAGAGAACAAACTAGTGGTTACTGGCAGAAGCAGGCAAAATAGGGTTAGGGGAGCAGGAAGCACAAACGATCAAGTGTAAGACAGGCTCATGGATGGATTGTACAACGCTGAAATACTGCCAACATTTTGTAAAGACTATAAATTGAAAATAACCTTTAAAATTTTATAAAAACAACAAAACTGAAATCCAAAAATAAAAACCTCCTAGTTGCTTACAAATAAAATCTATACTCTGGAAAACTGAAATCCAAAAATAAAAACCTCCTAGTTGCTTACAAATAAAATCTATACTCTGGCCTGACGTTCAAGACACTGTACAAATGGATCCTACCTGCTTCTCCACTTCCTAATCTTCCTTTTCCATTGTTCCCATCTTATGACCTTCGTCTCAACCAAAGGGAACTATCTGCAGTTTCCTAGACGTTCTCTCACTCTGCCTTTATTCTGCTGCTGCTTCCACCCAGAATGTTCTTGCCCAACTCCTTCCAAGTCCAGCTCAAATGCTGCCTCCTCTATGAAGCTCCCCATGACGAAGTCATCCTCCTTCCTCTGACACCATTTTGTACCTACCTCTCTTAGGGATAGTATTACCAGCTTTTCTTTAAAAAAAAAAAAAAAAGAACCATAAGGGCCAGTCCAGCCTCAATACTGGCTCCAGTTGGGGAAATGTATACAGGGCTTACCACAAGTAGTATGGGCCCAGGTGAGTGCCCCATGCATTTTTTTCTTTTGGCCATGAGCAGTGGCCTGTGGGATCTTAGTTCCCCAACCAGGGATCAAACTTGTCCCCCCTGCAGTGGAAGCCTGGAGTCTTAACCACTAGACCACCAGGGAAGTCCTGGATATCCTGTGCAATGACTTGTGGGGACCATGGCTTTTATCTTGTCTACACAATTATCTGTTCCCTACTTCCTTAGGGTAGATTCTTATTTGATTTATTCTTGTAGCTTATAGACACCCAGCACAATGCTCTGTACAACTGGACATATCTGTATTTACTGATTTCCTGGGAAATAATTTAAATCCGTTAAATACATTGATTTTACATGTACTGTCTATTGAGTTTTACACCCAGGTAATGCCCATCTCATAGAAATGGGGAACATTCCCATCACACCAGTCAGTCCCTACCAAAAGCCTGTTCCTAACAGGGTGGAACTGCACACACTCCTGCTAGCCTAAATTTGTCTCTTCTTGACCTTCATCATAAATGGAATCAATCACACCACACGTACTGTTCTATCTTCCATCTTTCATTCAACATGTTTCTGAGATTTGTCCATGCTGCCACATGTTAGGAACAGCCTCGTAAAGAACTCACTGATGGTGGGAATGGAACCTCTGCCTCCCTGGTCGTCACACCAGCCCAGGCTTCCCCAAGTCAGTGGCACTTGGACTTTCTAGGCTTACCTGCTGTCAGGCTGCTTACAAACTACAGAACTCCCTTAAAGCCCTATCACTCCTTCCTGCTGGCACTTCTGCCTCCTGCATGCTGCCTTGTGCCTTCTAGCCACCTGCAGCAAGGAGACAGCTCCTGACTGCTTTTCCCACCATCTCCCCAAAACCCTGCTGCCCAGCTCCAAGGTCCTGGGCTCCCAGGGAGGGCTCCCATCTGTCAGGAGGAGACGTCATCTCCACTCTTCCTTTGCTGTTTTTCTTGAGGCCTAGCTAGAAACACCTGTCCAGGGACTCTGGCCCCATGTCCTACTATGGCTCATGTCCACTCACTGCCAGGAGGCACGTGTGACTAGAACTGCCCAAGAGGGAGAGGCTGCTGGCTCTGTGGCACTCTCTGCCAGCTGCATCTTAAGGATCCTCAGGTGATCTCACCTGATGACAACGGACTGACTCCCACCTGCCCATGCACACGACGCAGGGATGGTGGCCACCCTTCCTAGCTGATACAGTCACTCCATCTGGCTCTCAATGTATGTCTGGGTGGACAAGCCCAGGTGCTGCCCCTCCCATCACAAGGCCCACAAAGGTCTTGTTCTCACACCTGTAACAACTCTGCCATCATCTAGGTCAGAGCCACCACTTCAGGGTGAGAATGAGGCCCAGGCAAGACAAGTCCTGTATCACCACTCCAGAAAAGAAGACCCGGGGCCTACATCCCCAAAACTGTGACGTCTGGCTAAGATGTGACGGAAAGAGGCGGCGGCACTCGAGGAATTATTTTAACTGGGAAGAACAAGGACAGAACTCCAGAAGGTCAACTGTGTTGCGTGTACTTTTGAAACTGTGCCAAAACGCCGTAACAGATATACCACAGACGGCGAAGCTGAGACCAGAGACACTTACTTTTCACAGCTCTGGGGGCTGGACATCCAAGATCAAGGTCCGGCAGATCCAGTGTTCCACGAGCTCGTCCTCATCTTCCCACTGAGCCCTCACCTAGTGAAGAGCAGAGACAAGCAGCTAGTTCTCTCCTGCCTGTTCTTATAAGAGCATGAATCCAATCAGGAGGTACTTGCTCTCAACTTAATTACCCCTCAAGGCCCCACTCCAAATACTACCTCATTATCTCATTAGGGATCAGGTTTCAACATGTGAATCTGGGGGGGCTCAAATAGTCTGTAAACATTAACACAAAAGGTGGAGGGTGCAGTGGCATTTGGCACTTTCTGAGACGCCATTTGCTGGGCATTCTTCCAGGATACCTGTAACTAATCATGCAAAGACTCCCTTAATCCTGCAGACGTATGAAGGAAGGAGTAGTATCCCTGTCTCATGGAACTAAGGCCCAGAGAGGGCGGTGGCTGTCCAGGTCAGGGGTCCCCAACCTCCAGGCCAATGACAGCACCTCCTGTCAGATCAGCGGTGGCATCAGATTACAAATAAAGAGCAACAATAAATGTAACGCACTTGAAACATCCTGAAACCACCCCACCCCACCCCTGGTCTGGGGAAAAACTATCTTCCACAAAAGCAGCCCCTGGTGCCAAAAAAGGTTGCGGACCACTGGTCTAGAGCATAGGCAGATCTCAGATTTAAACCCCATTTGCCTGCTCCAGGATGGTCTCCCGCTGCTCTGTCACCCTGCCTTCCTGTCTGGCTCCTTGAAGGTGATGTCAGTGTCTCTGACCTCATATATCCCATGGAAGTGCTTACAGTGCTGACCACAGAGTCCTTCCATCTCATCACATACTTAGGGAAAGGGAGTCAAGAAAGAGAGGATGGCTTCCCTCTCCCCACTGCAGGCCATCAGCACTGTGGTCCCCGCCCACTGGCACTGGTCTCTGCTCTGTGACCTCAGATCTGTAGGATATCAACGAGCCCCATGGAAAAATACCTTCCATTCCAGGGCTGTTAGGTACCTTGAATTCCTCCCAACAGTCCTCAGAGCTAGGGTTCTGTTAAAGTGCAAACACTTTAATAAAAGGGAAGCCATTTGGAGTCATTATCTCCTATTGACACTGCAGCCCTTTTGCTCTATGAATCACCCAGCCCAGCCCTAAGACTGCCGGGATGGCCCCGGGACCAATTATTTCAGAAAGAGGAGAAAAATTAGGAGGATGAACTGTAATTTAGGATTCCACCCAAGAGCCCAGGGCCAGAGGAGGCCCTGGCGTGCGCTGCAGCTTCATGGATGGAGTGTGAGGGGGAGGTTGGGGAGCGCTGAAAGCAGCAGAGATTTTCCTACTTCAGCATTTTGCCAGACACCGGTGTGGTGGGGCGTGAGAAGACGAGCTTGGGACCAGGCAGGGCAAGGACGGCCAGCCACTGGCTGGGGGTCCCTATGTCCCCAGGGAAACCACTCGAGCTTTCTGGATCTCCTCCCACTGACCACGAGTCGGGGATTTCAACGGTTCCCTCCAAGGGTCGTGAGCAGGAGCCAGTGTCTGTCCACCGTGCACGGGGACAACCGCTCGTGAGCCGCGCCACCCCCGCCGAGAAGTCTGGGAGCTGGGGACGCCAGGAACCACGGGTGCCCGCCTCCCTCCGCCCCCTCCCAAACCCCGGGGACGGACACATGAGGGCATGGAAGGCCCTCGTGTAGATGACTGGTTTGTTGAATTTGGCTTTTGACCGCGAACCTGCTGACGAGACGCCCTCGGGGTTCTAGGAGGCACGAGATGGTCAGCACAGAAACTCCAGACACGGGCGGCCCTAGGAAGGCCAACTCCCCAGTGCAGAGTCCCCCCTGAGGCCGACTGGACCTTTCTCGAGTGGACACACGAGCTACACCACGACAATGGGAAATAGAACCCCGAACACAAGAGGTGGCGTCAGGGGCCGCGGAGGGTCCACTCAGGTCGTCACCGGCAAAGCCCCTTCACAACTCCCGTGAAATAAAATAGAACCTGGGTGATGAAATAAGAGTCTGACCTTGTTTCCCCTGTGCTGAGTCTAGTCGGCCAGCTACCCAGGCACCGCATGCAGATACCTCGTGCCACACACCTCCGACCAGGAAGCCTGGTGCAAAATGGCTGCCCCACACCTCAGCTCAGGGCCGTGCGCAGAAGCTCCGCCTCCAACATGCAGTTGACGATGGAGGGGCGGGCCATGTGAGCAGAGATGCTCCGCCCCCTGTGCCGAGATCTGGCGTGGGAGCCACAGCTGCGCCTGCGCAGTAGATGAGCACTCCCACCCCCTTGCCTGCGATTGGATCCCTACAGAGCAGCCCCACCCACGATCTGACCAGAGAGCACGTGCTATAGACCCTCCTATTGGCAGGAGGAGCCTTGTTAAGGCCAGACTGAACAGGGTGGGCAATGAGACCCAGGTGGAGTGTCAGAAGGGATTTGGGAAGTTTCCCTCCGGAGCCTTGTTAAGGCCAGACTGAACAGGGTGGGCAATGAGACCCAGGTGGAGTGTCAGAAGGGATTTGGGAAGTTTCCTTCCACAGGAGAGATTAGGATGTCGCCAGAGGAGCTCAGCCCTAAGAAACCAAGCTGCATCCAGGGTCAGTGTGGCAAAGTCCTATAGTCTGAGAACCCTCCAGAGTGGGCTTTTTAGCCAAGAAGGGATGGGTGGTAAGACCTTGCCCCGCAGCAGCCTGGCACACACGGGTGGGAGCCGGGCAGCCCAACAGTTCATCAGGACAAACTGAGAAGTCAATCTGAAAGCAAACCAAGTCTCAACAGATAACAACCCAAGAACGAAAGAGCTCCGGCCATCCAGAAGCCAAACCACAGGGAGAGGACCCGAGGCCAAAGCCACACCGAGGTCGGAAGGCCAAGGTCTCCCCAAAGAGAAGCAGGACAAGGGTAGACCAGCAGTGATTCTGAGCTCCACAAGCCAGGGACCCACACCTGTGGCTCCTAGTGGAGTCTCACTAGATGCTTCTTAACTGGCGCGCTTAAACCTTTTGCACCTGCAGAGTGGGATAAAACATCCTTCTCGTGCCAACAGCACACCTGCTACCAGGCAGACAGGCGAATAAGAGCTCTGCTGTTCCCACAGATGACCTCTGTATCCAAGAAGCACACATTATGAGCATCTTGCCATCCTGGAAGTGATTTTATTGGTATAGATTCATACTTTTAGAAATAAATGAAATTAAAAGACTCTTACTCCTTAAGAGAAAAGTTATGACCAACCTAGATAGCATATTCAAAAGCAGAGACATTACTTTGCCAACTAAGGTCCATCTAGTCAAGGCTATAGTTTTTCCAGTAGTCATGTATGGACGTGAGAGCTGGACTGTGAAGAAAGCTGAGTGCCGAAGAATTGATGCTTCTGAACTGTGGTGTTGGAGAAGACTCTTGAGAGTCCCTTGGACTGCAAGGAGATCCAACCAGTCCATTCTGAAGGAGATCAGCCCTGGGTGTTCTTTGAAAGAAATGATGCTGAAGCTGAAACTCCAGTACTTTGGCCACCTGATGCGAAGAGTTGACTCACTGGAAAAAACTCTGATGCTGGGAGGGATTGGGGGCAGGAGGAGAAGGGAACAACAGAAGATGAGATGGCTGGATGGCATCACCGACTCCATGGACGTGAGTCTGAGTGAACTCCGGGAGTTGGTGATGGACAGGGAGGCCTGGCGTGCTGCGAATCGTGGGGTCATAAAGAGTCGGACACGACTGAGCGACTGAACTGAACTGCACCTGATGATCAATATCACAGGTCCTCCCCTCCTATCCCAACCCCCACCCCCAGCAGTCACTTATGACACAGGAGGCAGAACCAGCTCTGTGTTACTGAGAAGGGTTACTCGATGTAATCATGGGGTGATACCAGGATTTTAAAGACTAATTTTAACTATAAATTTTACCCCAGGTACTGACCAGACAACCGAAAGTTTACTCTATATTTAGTTCCTGTGATTGCAGGAAGTAGGAGAAGATCCCAAAGGTTAAAAAACACAGTCACACCTGCAACAGGGACATAAATCTACTGATGGAATCTATAGAGTGTAGGGGAACAAAGTCTATCAAATTCAAAGAAGAATGGTTACTATCCTCCAAAGACAGGACAGTCTTTTCAACAAACGGTGTTGGGAAAATTGGGTATTCACCTGCAAAAGAGAGAAGTTGGACCCTTACATTATACCTTATACAAAAAATAATCCCAACTGGGTCAAAGACTGAAACTTAAGAACTAAAAGTATTAAACTTTTAGAAGAAAACATAGGGAGAAGCTTCATTGCATTGGATTTGGCAGTGATTTCTTGGATATGGCAACAGCAACAACAAAAATAGATAAATTGAACTTCATGAAAATTAAAAACTTTGTGCATCAAACGACACTATCAACAGAACGAAAGGCAGCTGACAGAATGGGAGAAAGTATTTGCAAATCATCTATCTGTCAAAGGATTAATATCTAGAATATGTAAAGACTTCTACAACTAAAACACCCAAACAAACAAAACCCGGTTAAAAAAAAATTGAGCAAAGGACTTGAAGGCCGTTTCTCCAAAGATATACAAATGGCCAGTAAGCACATAAAAAATGCTCAGCATGATGAGCCATCAGGGAAGTGCAAATCAAACCACAGTCAGATGCCACTTCACACTCCCCAGGACAGCTACCATTTTTTAAAAGAGGTGTGTGTAGAACAGAGAAAAGAGAGTGAGGGCAAGGATGTGGGGAAATTGGAACCCTGGTGCTTTGCTGGCAAGAATGTAACATGCAGCCCCTGTGGAAAACACCACAACAGGTCCTAAAGATACTAAACGCATAATTACTGGAGTGGATTGCCATTCCCTTCTCCCATGGGATCTTCCCGACACAGGGATCAAACCCTGGTCTCTTGCATTGCAGGCAGACTCTTTTCCATCTGAGCCACCAGGGAAGCCCATGATTACCACACATTCCAGCAATTCCATTTCTGGTTTATATTCAAAAGAATTGAAAAGAGAGACTCAAAAAGATATTTGGACACCCATGATCATAGCACCATTGCAGTATTCCCAACAGCCGAAAGCTAGAAACAACTTAAATGTCCATGGAGAGATGAGTGGATAAAGAAAGTGTGGTGTAATCATGCCACAGCATAGTATTCAGGCATAACATTCTGACACAGGCTGCAGCATGGATGAACCTTGAGGTTCATCATTGAGGACAATATGCTCAGGGAAAAAAGCCAGACACAGAAGGACAAATATATGAATCTACTTAGCTGAGGTACCCAGAGTAGTCAAACTCATGGATACAGACAGGAGAAAGGAGGCTACCAAGGGCTGGGGAGGGGATTGTTGTTGTTTAATCACTGCCATTGCAATAAGTCGCGTCAGTCGTGTCTTTGTGCGACCGCATAGACGGCAGCCCACCAGGCTACCCCGTCCCTGGGATTCTCCAGACAAGAACACTGGAGTGGGTTGCCATTTCCTTCTCCAATGCATGAATGTGAAAAGTGAAAGTGAAATCGCTCAGTCCTGTCAGACTCTTCGCGACCCCATGGACTGCAGCCTTCCAGGCTCCTCCATCCATGGGATTTTCCAGGCAAGAGTACTGGAATGGATTTAATCGCTAAGTCATGCCTAAGCCTTTTTTGGACCCCATGGACCATAGCCTGACTGCCAGGCTCCTCTGTCCATGGAATTGCCCAGGCAAGAATACTGGAGTGGGTTGCCATTCCTCCTCCAGGGGATCTTCCCAACCCAGGGATCGAACCTGCATCTTCCTGCATTGGCAGGTGGATTCTTTACACTGAGCCACCAGGCAAGCGATGTGGGGGGATAGAAAGTTAGTATTTAATAGAGAAAATTTTCCTGTCTGAGAAGATGAGGAAGTTCTAGAGGTGGATGTGGGATGATGTTTGTGTAGTAACGTGAATGTACTTAACGCCATTGAACTATCTACTTAAAAGTGATTAAGATAGTATATTTTGCATATGTATATGTTTATTTTACCACAATAATAAAAAAAGGAATTGTACTCTGTAATCAATAGTCCTGCCCACACTCCCCCAGGAATTCTCTGATCTCTGAATCCCCTAGGCCTGCAGTGTTCTCTGCCCTGGCCTCAGGCTTGGAGCGGAAACCCCACAGGGCTGAATCCGGAGGTAAGGGGCACAGTCTCATCCAGAAGAACTGGGGAAGGCTGAGGCCACAGAGAGAAGGCTTTTGAAATGAGCCCTTTGCAGCTTTGAGACTTTACTCCTCACCCTGACTTCCCCAGAGAGAAATTTGCTCATCCAGTGACCCCCGGCCACCAGTCTGGTTCTCCCTCAGCGGCTCTTCCACGTCTGCTGCCTCAGACATGATGTCAAGTTACTGTCAGACGGTTAGTCCAATATTGTGCCCAACTCTTCTTCCTCTGTCCTCTTCTGGGGTCTCTGCTCCTGACTTAGGCTTGTGCTGAAGGATTCTAATGCAGCCAGACCACGGCTTGGGAAGGCTGTCGGCAGGTGTTCCTCAGCACCCCCCTCATCCGTCACCCGGGAGGGGCTGGGACGGCATCCTGGCCAGCGGTCGATGGCGCTAATGGCTTCCGGTCCATTAGGGGCGGAAGGATTCCAGGACGTGCGCAGCAGCAGCAAATTACTTACCAGCCCCACTAGACAGAAATACTGGGAACGCTCCTCGCAGCTCCTGAGCGCTGACGAAAGGCCGCAGTGGAAGGAGAAGGCTTCTCTCTGGGCCCTCTGATTTCTCTGTCCTGGGCCAGCCTCCTCCTCCTCCCTGGTCCTAGGCAGACGACGCTTCACAGAGAGCTGCCCCATGAGGAGACTTTCTCATCTGCTCCTTGAACAAAACTGTCTGTCTAAACAGTCACCTTTCTGTACCCCAGACTTCGTAGTGCACCCAGGACCGCATCGTGTTTCACTCCAGAGTACCTCATAGTCTCCAGGCAGCAAGATCCTATGGACCATGTTGTATTCACTTATACCCATCTTTTAGCAGCTGTGAGGTATGCAAATCTTTGTCTTCAGTGCTGTCAAAATCCAAGATCCCCAAAGCAAATGGAGAAGGGGGCAACAGAAGATGAGATGGTTGGATGACATCATCGACTCAATGGATGTGCCTTTGAGCAAACTCCTGGGGGTAGTGTAAGACAGGGAAGCCTGGCGTGCTGCAGTCCATGGGGTTGCAAAGAGTCAGACACATATGAGTGACTGAACAACAGCAACAACCAAAGCAAATATGGGCAAAGCCTGAAATTTCCCTCCCCTCTGGGCAGCAGCTTTTGGGAACCTTAACAGAATTGAACGAGAAAGGGCTGGATTCCACCTATGTCTCAAAGCCAACAGCTTTGAGCCCTGACTCCCCACTTCCATCTGCTGCCAGGTTGACATCATGCTGGCCCTGCCCCACCTCTCAGGTATAATAATGGGGTTTTGAATGGTTGGATTGCAGCTCCAGGATTAAAGCTGAGCTAAGTAACGTAGCTTCTGTTAAGGCATGCCCACAATAAAGAGACTGTTCTTCTCAGTAGAAACCAAAGCCCAGACAGAGTTCTTTCTGCTCATGGTGAATCCCGTCCTCAGATCAATGCTAAAAGGCAAATAATCCTTTCTCTTGTTCTTTTAATAGCAGTGACCTTCCCACCTCTATAAAATAAGCATTAAAATGACCTCATTGAAATTTGCCATAAATACTGCAATTATTTTTTTTCCAAAATGGTCTTGACTACAAGCAAGGTAATACAGCAAAAACCACCACCCTCCCCAGTGCCAACTAAAAATATTTTCAACAATTTTCTCACTATTCCAGCCCAGGGTCTTTCACCCATCCTGTCTGCAAAGCAAAGCAGAATTTTGAAGACTGTGAACTCCATGACTCAGACATACCTGGATTCATATCCCAGTTCTGGAAATGACTGTGGGGTGTGGCAGTTATAAACATGTCATCCAGATTTAAACACTCCTCCATCAAGAGTTGAAGTTTGTGTTACTTACTCTTGAATCTAGGTTCTTTATTTGACCAAAAAATGCAAATGAAGTAATGGTGCCGGTTTCTAGAGCCACGCCCTAAGAAAGTAGCAGCTTGTCTCTGTGCTTGTTTGGTACCAGTCTGGATACCTTTTCTGTGAAGTAGCCACAGAGAAGACTCTGGGGCTTGCCATGGCCAGTGAAAAGCCCCAAGAGGAAGTCAAGACAGAGGAGACAATCATATTAATGTGAAAGTAGCAGGGGAGGATCGCTTGGTGTCATGGTTTAAGGCTCAGAGGCATTACCACTTTAATAAAAGCCTAGTGTGAATGGCAGGGTCTGTCCATGAACCAGATCTGATTCTGATTTGATGGGCAGTCGATCAATGAAACAGACACACCTGCACAGCTGTAAATGGACGATGAAGATGTTTCTGGTGTGTCCTGGCAGCAGACAGGAAGTGTCTACTAAAGAGAGGACCTGCTTTACTGCAGAACCAAGAAGTCACTCTCCATTAGAAAACCACGATTTGGTTTCATTGCATACTGACTGCTGTGATCCCGTTTTCTCTGGTCTTTCATTTCCCCTCCCCCTTTCCTTTGTTGTACATGAAGTAATGGGAGTATGTGCACAAGCATATTGGTTTTTTTTAACTAATTGGTCAATGGTATATTTTGATCAACATCAAAAGGAATGAGGTGGGGGAACTACTGCTTCTGTGAAAATTGCCTCTTTCTCCCTAACTGGTGTGCTCGTTCAGCTCTTCTGATGCTAGGAAAGATTGAAAGCAGGAGGAGAAGGGGACAACAAATGATGAGATGGTAGGATGGCATCACTGACTCAATGGACATGAGTCTGAGCAAGCTCTGGGAGATGGTGAAGGACTGGCATGGGAAGCCTGGCCTGAGGACAGGGAAGCCTGGTATGCTGCAGTTCCTGGGGCTGAAAGAGTCGGACATGACTGAGTGACCAAACAACAGCAAGAGGCCATAAGCTCTTTGTTTTCTGTTTCACAAAACAAGAACAAGAACAACAACAACAACAAAATCATTGCAAACATTGTTTGATTGGAGAAGTTTAGTGTTTTTCATCCTCATTATAAAATCAAGAACAATGTATATATGTATATTTGTATATAGCTGTTACAAGTAGAGAGCTTTGTCGCTGTCAGGACAAATTACTTCAGAAGAAGTGACTCCTAGATAGCTTTTTCCTTCAAATAAAGCTTCTTGTTTAAATGCGCTTCTTGGATTTTTATAAAACACTTTTATATTTCCGCTTCTCAGCTCAAGTATAATTAACAGGAAAATGAAAAGTTGCTCACGATGCTGTCTTCAGATCTCTGTTAAATAACCTTATTTTAAGGAAAACTAAGGCAGAAAGCCTTCCCCAGATGCTCTTCTTGGGAAGAATTCTACTCCTCAGGCTATTTCTGCACAGGCTTTCGGCAAAAAGATTTCAATCACAGCATTTGTGAATTTTGAGTTTCTTCTTTGCTGGGAATAATTAGAAGAAGCATGAAATGGAGTTCAGAAATAGAAAAGAAAGATGATGTGAAGAAAGAGTAGCGGGAATTCTGCCCAGAAGCCTTGGGAGGAATGAAGGGAGCTGGGAAGGCCTCCTGTACCGCTGACAGTGCCTGCCTGGGGAGGAGACGACACTCAGGGGCTCAAGTGCCCGCTGGGCACAGCCAGGCTGCACTGCAGTCACCCCAACCAGAGTGGAACCGAGGGGTTTTCTCTTCTCGTTAACAGGAAATTACAAACAGGGATTTCCCTGGTGGTCCAGTGGCTAAGACTCCGAGGTCCCAATACAGGGGGCCTAGGTTCAATCCCTGGTCAGGGAACTAGACCCCACGTGCTGCAACTAAAAACCCCATGGGCCACAATGGAGACAGATGATCCCAAGTGCCACAACTCAGACCTGATGCAGCCATATAAGTTAATTAAATAAGTAAATTTTTTTTTAAATTACAAGCACACAAAATAAAAACAAATTAAATATTTGTCATAATGAACATATACAAAGAAATCCTATGGGCCCCCACACCCAGTTTCAGCAATTCAACAATCATCCACTCATGGCCAAACTTGTGTTTTCTGTAAACCAACTAATCCCCCACCCCAACCCCAGATTCTTTGGAAGCAAATTCCAGACATTATATGATTTCACCCATACACTTTGTTTTTTATTAGAAAATTTTATTGCTATTTCTTCATGAAGTAGTAAGCAGAACTAAGAAATATACAGCCTAAAACAAAGTGACCTAAAATTTTTGTGACAATTACACATTTATAGCCAAAATAAAAATGAACAGTTCTTAATAATTAAATAACTTAAAAATTTTTGCTCAATAATTTATCTGAAATTAAGCCAATATGAGGCTAATTGGGAGAATGTCACTTTATCCTTCTCCAAAGAGACCGTCATCCCAGTAAAACAGTGGTTTGGTTCTGCAAGATTCCACAATTTTTTTTCCTAGCATGAAGGGAAAGAAGAAAATAGAGTGTTAGCATATTAGTCGCTTAGCCATGTCTGATTCTTTGCAACCTCATGGACTGTAGCCCGTCAGGCTCCTCTGTCCATGGAATTCTCCAGGCAAGAATACTGGAGGGGGTTGCCATTTTCTCCTCCAGGGGATCTCCCCGACCCAGGGATCAAACCCAGGTCTCCTGCATCACAGAATAGTTCTTTACTGTCTGAGCCACTGGAAAATAGCAGAGCTGATGATCAAAGAATCAGATTCTGCCGACCCTGGAGCAGGGAGACAAGCTGACTTGGACCCATCCTGATCAAGAGTCCACGAATCTCACTGGGAGGAAGTGGGTGATTCAGCCCAGGGCAAGATGGCCAGCAGGTGAGATGCTCGGAGGAAAGCATGTGCCCAGCTCATGCCACAGCTGACCGTTGAGAGGTCTAAAGGCTCTCATTACATCAGAGAGCAGGGGCTACAGATAGCTGGGCTCTTTCCAATACAGGGAGGTTGTCCACATGAGTCTGAACAGCTCCTTAGACAAGAGGAACGTATGGGGCACAACCGTGTGTGTTCCCTTCTGTCCTGGCAGAATTGCCAGAACAACCACTCATTTCCTCCCAGTGGGATCCGTGGACCCTTGATCAGGACGGGTCCAAGTCAGCTTGTCTCCCTGCTCCAGGGTCGGCAGAATCTGATTCTTTGATCGTCACCTCTGCTATTTTCCAGTGGCTCAGATGGTAATGAACTATTCTGTGATGCAGGAGACCTGGGTTTGCTCCCTGGGTCGGGAAGATTCCCTGGAGGAGGAAATGGCGACCCACTCAGGAACTAAACAATTCCTTGAAGCAATTCCTGCCCTAAGCTGTTCACCGACTCACAAGCCAGGTCAATGGGCTGCTGTCTACTCAACTCACAACTCTATTGGTGTCTTACCTCCAGTTGGCATTTGTTTTTGTTTGTTCGTTTTTAAGATTTTTTTTTTTTTTAAATCTGGGCCATTTTAAGAGTCTTTATTGAATTTGTTAGGGCTTCTCTTGTGGCCCAGCTGGTAAAGAATCTGCCTGCAATGCGGGAGACCTGGATTTGATCCCTGAGTTGGGAAGATCCCCTGGAGAAGGGAAAGCTACCCACTCCAATATTCTGGCTTGGAAAATTCCATGGACTATATAGTCCATGAGGTTGAAAAGAGTCGGACACAACTGAGCATTTTTTGTTTGTTTGTTTTTAAGATTTTTTTTTTTTATGTGGGCCATTTTAAAAGCCTTTTTGAATTTGTTACAATACTGCTTTTGTTCTATGCTTTGGTTTTTTGGCCATGAGGCATGTGTGATCTTAGCTCCCCCACCCAGGATCGAACCTGAACCCCGCTGGATTGGAAGACAAAAGTCTTAACTACTGGACCACTAGGGAAGTCCCTAGCATTTAGTTTTAAGTCCAGTTCCAAAAGAGCAGTTTGTATAAGTTTAAGAAATTTACTAGTGATGTCAATTAGAAGTAATAACTTATAAAGCTACAATAATTAAGACCGTGTGCTATGAGCACATGGAAAACAGATCAACACTCTAAGTTTGGAAGTAGATCTGTATACATTTGGGAATTCAGTATACAATAAATCTGGCATTTCAATTCAAGGAGGAAAAACGTTTATTCAGTAACTGGTTTGCGGACAACTTATCTAGAAAAAAATTAAATTGAATCTGTATCCTATGCACTAGAATAAGTTCCAGAGGAATGAAGTTACATTTCAATAAAGCTTCCTTGGTGGCTCAGTGGGTAAAGAATCTGCCTGCAATGCAGGATACACAGGAGACCCAAGTTCAATCCCTAGATTGGGAAGATCCCCTGGAGAAGGAGATGACAACCCACTCCAGTATTCTTGCAAGGGAAATTCCATGGACAGAGGAGCTTGGCAGCTTACAGTCCAAAGGATTGTAAACAGTTGGATATGACTGCATGACAAAGCTGAAAAAAATACATTTGGGGTGAAAAAATGAAATCGTTCAGCTACCAGGGCATGGTACAGGAATCATGAGCAATTTGTTTTTATAATAATTTCCCTTAGAAAAGGAAAAAACCTTCTATATAGAATACAAAACCTAGAATCTGTATCCTGGGTGATAAAGAATTGGGCTGGGCTGTCTCCAGTTCCTGGGAGGTAACCTTTCAATACTTGAAATTTCTTCAGTGATAAGAATGTCTGTGTCATTCTTAGTGGACCCTGAAAGTTTATACTAAGGAGATGACTCAACTGAGGGCTTCCAGAACAGGAAGACCAGCAGGTGATTAGAGGGCTGGCTCTTTGAGTCACGTGTGTCAGCCAGCCTCTGGGGATGGATGGGACAGAGAGCTAGAGGTTGAGTTCAATTGAGTGGCCAGTGATCCAGTCACTCACACCTACGTGATGAAACCGTGGAAACTCAGGACACCATTGCCCAGGGCAGGCCCCCTCACCACCAATCCTCAGCATGTTGTCACTGCGCCAGGAGGGTGATATGTCCTGGCTTCACAGGGACAGCACATCGGGGCCCCTCCCAGATCTTGCCCTCCATGTCTCTTCTTTGGACTGGTTTTGATTCGTATCCTTTTTGCTGTAATAAAACTGAAGTTTAAAGAAAAAACTGCATAGTACTTTCCTGAGTTCTGTGAGACATTCTGGCAAATTATTGAATGTGAGTGGGGCATGGGGACCCCAAACTGTAGCCCATTGTCCAGAAGTGTGGAGGCCCCGGTGCATCTGAAGCCTGGAAAGAGACAAGACCCTCACCTTCAAGGTTTGGCCTGACTCTGGAGTTGGAGTTAGAAGTCATGGCACCATTAACAAAGAGACTAATAACTGCTTACGTTAAACTCCAAAATTGTCTACATGTGAACAATGTAGAAAATACAAGAAGAGTGTAGAAATACAAACAGGGAAAAATGTTTGCACTCATACAGTGGAGAATGACTATATTTTCTAACAAATAAAGATTATGTTCAAAAAAAAATTACAAAAAGGTTAACAAAAAGTGAAATACAAAAATCTTTTAAACTTATAAAAAGATACTTAATATCACTTATAACAAGAAAAATGCAAAATGATACTTTTTAAAGAAATTCTTTGTTTTGTTTTGTTTTTTGACTGCACCACATGTGGGACCTTAGTTCCTCAACCAGGGATTAAACCGCCGCCCACCGTGGAAGGGTGGAGTCTTAACCACTGCACTGCCAGGGAAGTCCCAAATGAAAATTCTTAAGACATGATTCTTTTTTTACCGACCCCACGTTGGGAAAGATCAGAAGTTTGGATCACAGACAGCTTGTGGGAGAAGCTGGAGCTGTTTCCTCACCCTTCCTGGTGGAAGGTCCATCTGTGAAACCCCCAGGAAAGGCAGTTTGCCAGTGACTTGTATCTGACCTTCAGCCCAGTGATACTGCTTTTGGAAATTGATCCTGCAGCTAGACCTGTCCACGTGTAAAATTATTTATGTACAAGCTTCTTTATTTATTTAAGACAGTGCTATTTCGAACAGCGAAATATTGGAAATAATCTATATGTTCATCAGTAGGAGAGAGGTCGAATGAACTAAGCAACATCCAGATGATAAAATGTGTATCCAGACAATAAGATGAAGTAGGAAGCCTCCGTGTGCTTCTTTAAAACACAGCAAGTGAAAAAGAGGGCACACGAAGTGGGTGGTTTGTGAAAGAAGTGTGCCTGGAGCAGACAGGATGTCTATCTGCTCCAGCTTTCTTAACAAAGTGCTACAGGCTGGGGCTTAAACATCAGACACTTATTTCTCACTGTCTGGAGGCTCGAACATGGATGTCACAATGTTGGCAGGGCTGATTTCTCCTGAGCCTTTCTCCTTGGCTATGGACACCCCTCTGTCTTCACATGGTCCTCCCTCTGTGAGTCTGTGTCCTAATCTCCTCTTACTGTAAAGATATCAGTCATTTTAAGTTAGGGCCTCCCTGTAAGACCTCATTTTACCTCGCTGTTGTTTAGTCACTAAGTCATGTCCAACTCCTTTGTGACCCCATGGACTATAGCATGCCAGGCTCCTCTGTCCATGAGATTTCCCAGGCAAGAATATTGGAGTGAGTGGCCATTCCTTTCTCCAGGGGATCTTCCTGACTCTGGGATCAAACCTGGATCTCCTGCATTGGCAGGCAGGTTCTTAACCACTGACCCACCCATATGACCCCATTTTACCTTAATCACCTCTTTAAAGGCCCTGCCTCCAAAAGCAGCCCCATACTGAGGTGCTGGAGATTAGAGTTTCAACATATGAATGGAGGGGTGAAATTCAGCCTCTAACAGGGCTTTTAAAAAAACAGGGAAGCTGTAGACACAGATACATGTTTGTGTATGAATCAAATACCTACAGAACATACACAAGAAACCATTAACACTATTTGCCTCCAAGGAGGGGATGTGAGTGGCTGGAGGACGGGGCGGGAAGGGAGAGGTCTCATTCCTTATCCTTTAGAACATTCTGGGTTTTGTATCATTACTTCGATTATGGATCGAAAGCTATACGAGTTTTTGAATTTCAAATCAAGGAGTTGAGTTGGCATGTGGGACTTCAGACCACATCCAGCATTTAATGGGAAGACTGTTTCTCTGTTGATGAAAGAAGTAGTCTTTACATCCTTCAAAGACAATAATTGCCTGCCTGGCATTTATGTGGTGGCTACTGGGAACCAATGTTGTCACAAGATGAATGCTTCCTATTTTCAAAATAAGCATGTAGACATTCATCTATTCTCAGAGTCCAATTTTCAGTAGCAACAGCATTTTCCTGTTGCTAACTTTAACACGGAGGATAGCGTGTTTGTAGCTGACAACTATTTAACAAACAGTAAAGTATGGTGCATAATGATATATGTTTACTCAGACTAAAATGTATGTATTTAGCTAAAGCTAAATAATACAGCCTGTATTGCCACAAGATAGAGAAATAAAGCAGTAATAAGAATAAATTTCCCCATTTCTTTCTCTTAAGTTGAAAAGATGTATCATATAGACAATAAGACTGATAAATTCCCCAGCATATTTTCAGGGCTAAAAGTAGCAATGAGTAAAGGGTGTAGTCCTTCAGGGCTAGATGTTTTCAAGGTGCTTTCACACAGGGTTTTTTAATTTGTATTTATTTCTTTATTTTTGACTGTGCTGGATCTTCACTGCCTTCTCTAGTTGTGGTGAGCAGGGTTTACTCTTCATTGCGGTGCTTGGGCTTCTCATTGCAGTGCTTTCTCTTAGTTGGTAGAGCACGGGCTCTAGGCATATGGGTTCCATAGTTGTGGTGCATGAGCTTAGTTGCCTTGTGGGACATGGGATCTTCCCAGACCAGGGATCGAACAAGTGTCCCCTGCATTGCAAGGTGGATTCTTTACCACTGGACCACCACAGAGGCCTCAGAGGTGGTTTTTTTCTTTTTCTTTTTTTTATGTTTATTTATCTGGCTGCACCAGGTCTTAGTTTCAGCATGGAAACTCTTGGTTGTAGCATGTGCAGTCCAGTTCCCTGACCAGGGATGGTACCCGGTCCCCCTGCATTGTGAGCTCACAGTCTTAGCCACTGGACCACCAGGGAAGTCCCAGCTCATTTATTCCTTGTAAATACGCTTTGAAGCTTAAGTTTGGGCTCATATTTTACAGATGAAAAATGTGAGTCAGTGTAGCAGGAAAATGGCCAGCAACAATTCTGAGTCTTCTTGCACTGTTTCAGCCTTGCAGCAGCCTTCAGAGGCTGTTTGTTTGGTATTTGTATCTAGAAATATTGCCAATTTGCATAAACTGGTCCAACTTCAATTTAGCCAGTGGGTCTGCCCAAATAGCAAGAATATGCAATTCAGGAACCAAATTATGAAGTTAAAAAGCACACAAGAGAAGGGAAAATCTCCAACAGCACATGAGCATTCATTTACTGAGTGATAATTGCAGTATGCAAAACGTTTTCACACAGCTTGTCTCATTTAATCCCTACCATGGGAAATACGTAGGCCAGTTCTTAACACAAACCTTCAAAAAAGCATTATATTAATAATATAAAATCTTTAATAAAGACTAATATAAAGTCCTTTATAATCTGTCTACGCCATGGAATGCTTCAATATATATCCACAGATGCACCTAAAACCCTAGAAAGTGTAAAACCTAGGTACATGATAGGACCCCATGACAGAGGAGTAACTGAACATGAAAAGGTTCATTTCCCCAAGAATTAAATATAGAGCAATCAGCTCCGTAGCGCTGGAAGGCAGTCGAAACCTCTCTCCAAGGTCCTGAGCACCTGACGGTGTGTCAGCCCACCGTCCACTCAGCAAAACATAATGGACTCCTTAGCTTTGGTTACCAAAGATCTGATTGCAACTGTAACTGCAGGGTTCACCTGAATTACCTACAGACTTGTCAGTGATAGGAAGGAGGTTCAGGAAATAAACTAACCAAAACTGTTCTGCTTCCATGCTTAGCCTAGACCCAAGTTTTGAAATAGTGGTTTCTAACTTTTGTTTCCTAAGACATCCTGAGTCATCTCCAAATTTCACAGAGTCAGCAAAACGGATCTTGGCACACTTACCTGGATTCTCTTATTTTTTTTGTATTAGAAAGTCATGACCAATACCTAGACATGAGGTCACTTTGCAGAATGCCAGGAAAATGGAGTTTTAGGTTTTTTTTTAACTATCTGCTTGTTTATCTTTGGCAGAGTTGGGTCTTGGTTGTAGTACATGGGATCTTCATTGCAGTGCAAGGGCTTCTCTCTAGGGTGGTGCCCGGGCTCCAGAGCTGCAGGCTTAGTTGCCCTGCGGCACGTGGGATCTTAGTTCCCAGACCAGGAGTCAAACCCATGTCCCCTACATTGGAAGATGGATTCTTAATCACTGGGCCAGCAGCAAAGACCCCAAACTGGAGTTTTTAAAACATCATCTGTATGCTCTTTATGTTTCATTCTGCCTGTCAAGGAGAAATATAGCATTGTGGTAACTTATTTTGGAAATAACACTGACAAACTTACTTGTTGACAGAAGTATCTGAAGAACTTATAGTATTTATTTACTCAAATAGTCTATGTTGACAACCTGTGCAAATCACCACATGATAAGACAATAAGATAATCAGGAAAGCCCTGTCTGCAGAGTCACAGGGACTTAGGTTGAATCCTGACTCTGCCACATACTACCTGTGTCATCTTGAGCAAGTTACATCACCTCCCTGGGCCTCAGTCTCCTCATCAGTAAAATGGTTACATGACATCACCCCTCCAAAAGAGGTGCTGTTCTATCTCAAAAAAACTGGAAGGGAAGAAAAGGCAATGAAATGGACCAAGACTATTTTGACACATTTGAGACTTACCTTTCTTTTAAAAAAAAAGAAGTTCTATTTCTTTTTGACTGTGCTGAGTCTTTGATGCTACACACAGGCTCCCTGTAGTTGTGGTTAGCAGGGGATGCTCTCCAGGTGTGGTGCTTGGGCTTCTCATGGTGGAGGCTGCTCTCGTTGCATGAGCACAGACCCCAGGTGTGCAGGCTCAGTAGTTGTGACTCGAGAGCTCTAGAGAGTGGGCTCAGTAGTCATGGAGCACAGGCTGAGTTGCCCCATGGCATGTGGAATCTTCCTGGATCAGGGATGGAACCTGTGTTCCCTGCATTGACAGGTGGATTCTTATCCACGGGACCACCAGGTAAGTTCCACATTTAATACTTATTATTTATTGTTCACTTCATTTCACTGACCTTGAGTTTCTATATCCTGAACGCCTTCCTGCCTTCCTTACATAGTTATTGTGAATTCAAAATGGGATAACACCCATGAGAATTCCCTGGAAACTGTATATGTTGTTAAAACCCATTCCTCACTTTCTGTACATTTCCCCAGTAACGGCCAGAATCGTTGCCTCCAAAGGTGACCCCCAGTGACCCACATTCCCAGCATTCCTGCTGGGAGGGTCCCCTGTCACACTGGATCTGGACCAGCCTGGAACGCCATCAACCAGGAGAACACGGGAGGAGTGACTGGGCCAATTCCAGCCCCCAGAGGCCTCAGGCACCCACCTCTCAGCCCGGCTCATGCTCTTGTAGGGGCCTTGTGCAGAGTGTGGGAGGTCTGGCCACCTCCACACCTTTACAAAAAGAGGGGTGGGGGAATGGCTGCCCCACTTGCTGGCTGAGCCCCAACTTCCCATCGTCCCCTCTGAGGCTTCACAGGCAAGAACCACCCTCCTGGGTGTGACTGACCTGGATCTCTCCAGCCACCGTGGACCGAGCATTCTGCCTCTGTGGACCAGTCTCCTCCCTAGCACGTGAGGCTGGAGGGGCCCCATGGTGGCAGGGAGTGCCAACGGGAACTGGGAATGATGGTGCTGAATCAGTGGGTCATGTCGGTTGGAACGAGCCTGAGCTACCATAGTTCACAGAGACTCACGAGTTAATGGCACAAGGTCACTGGCCATCTGCCCCTGGGATCCAAGCAGCAGCCTAGCAGGCAGAGGCACACCATCTACTTACTTGAGGGGAGGCTGAAAGTCTGCGAAAGGAGCAAGTGAAGAGCTGGGAGGAAGGAGATATGGGGAGGATAACCAGGGGACTGTGTGTGCACTCCAGGCCTGCAGGATGCCCCACTGTGCTATGATGTCTTCACAGCCACCCTCCAGAGATGGGACCAGTCCCGATTTACAGTTGAGGAAACATAAGTCACAAAGCCCAGGGACACAGAACCTGCAAGAGGTGGCGGGAGAATCGGGCCCAGGCCGCCCCAGCCCACAGGGCAGGCTGATGTGTCCACAGACGCAGGGCCAGCACTCGACCTTACTCAGGCTTTCCGAAGCCTTGAAGGCCCCCCCACACCCACCCCCAACACCAGCTGGGATGTGATCCTGTGCCCATTGTTCTGACTACACCAGGAACTGACACACCTTCTCTCTCTATTTTTTTTAAAGACTTTTATTTATTTGGCTGTGCTGTGTCTTCGGAGAAGGTGATGGCATCCCACTCCAGTACTCTTGCCTGGAAAATCCCATGGACGGAGGAGTCTGGTGGGCTGCAGTCCATGGGGTCGCTAAGAGTCGGACATGACTGAGCGACGTCACTTTCACTTTTCACTTTCATGCATTGGAGAAGGAAATGGCAACCCACTCCAGTGTTCTTGCCNAGGTGATGGCATCCCACTCCAGTACTCTTGCCTGGAAAATCCCATGGACGGAGGAGTCTGGTGGGCTGCTGTCTGTGGGGTTGCACAGAGTTGGACACGATTGAAGTGACTTAGCAGCAGCAGCAGCAGCTGTGTCTTAGTTGTGGCACGTGGGATCTAGTTCCCTGACTAGGGATTGAACCTGGGCCCCCTGCATTAGGAGCAGGGGGTCTTAGCCACTGGACCAGCAGGGAAGTCCCCACGTTCTTTTGCCGGCACCCCCTCCTCCGCTGCCCCTGTGCAAACATCTCTAGTGAAGACAGGTGGCAGAGGGATGGGAGAGGCTGCCCAGACCCCAGCCCCGCTCTGCTGCCAGCAGCAGTCCTCAGGCCTTAGCTGCTTTTCTGCCAAATGCGTCTGGTTGACCCCAGAGCGCTTGCAGCCCTGACAGCCCACGATTCAGGAACCACTGCCTGAATGACTCCCTCTCACAGGGCTGTTGTAGCCCATGTGGAAGTTATTAACCCCAAGTTGTTGTTGTTTTAGTCAGTTGTGTCCAACTCTGTGACCCCATGGACTGCAGCCCACCAGGCTCCTCTGTCCATGGGATTCCCCAGGCAAGAATACTGGAGTGGGTTGCCATTCCCTTCTCCAAGTTATCTTCCCCACCCAGGGATCGAACCCCAGTCTCCTGCATTGGCAGACGGGTTCTTTACCACTGAGCCACCTGGAAAGCCCAACTTGGCTCTATTTTAAAATGACACACCAGAGATGTGTTCTTAGAAATAAGCGTGTGTGATGCACAGCAGATCTGACTTCCAAATATGGGAACATTAAAATAAACACAGTGCACCGAGTGCAAGAACCTCACAATTGGCCGTGAATATCACAGACACCCGTTGGGCAAGACAGCAGCCGTCTAACTGGCAGACCTGCAGCTGTGACTCACACCCACCAGGGCAGGTGTGTTCCCTCCACCCAGAAATCTCAGGAAATCTCTCCATTCAGCAGCTCAGCACTCCGCAGCACACAAACTCCCCAGACAAAGGGCAGCACGGTGCAGGGAAGATTTATTAAGGGAACAAAACACCCAAACCTGCTGATCTTACGCCACAGGCAAACCGTGCCCTTTCCGAACACCGCATACACTTCTTCCAATGCACATCCATGTACCAGCCCCATACTTCCTGGTGGGAGGTGGAGATGGGCACCCTACCTGGCCTCAGTGTGCAGCCCTGGGGCCTTGATGAGCAGNGGCCAAGGTGGGGAGACCACTGTGTGCTCACTCAGGGGGAGAGAGAGACTTAGCAGGTATCTCTCCCACCCCTGATGTTACCGAGTGTGTGGAGTCAGGAGGCTCGCCGCTCAAAAGCCAATAAACAAGGCAGGATGGTAGAAAGGAAAGTTTGCTTTATTTCAGACGCTGGCAACTGGGGGGTGGGAGGGTGGCGGACATCTGTCCAAAGGCTGACTCCTCCCACCCCAACAAGCAATGGGTGAGAGCTTTTACAGACAGAGTCAGGGTGGGGGGACCTACATGCAAAAATAGTATAGTCATCTCTAACAGTCATCTTCAAATCAGTCATCAACGGTCTGACCAGCAACATCATGGTTGTTTTAGGTACAGTTCATCTTCAGTTCCAGGGTCCGTTTGTTCCCATTTCTTTGCAGCCAATTGCCGGAATTGTGGCAACTCACGTCCTGGGTACAGTCTGCTCACCGTGTGGTTAACTTCTCCACCTGGTGTTTTGGTATCTATGAGACAGCTCACAGGATATGGCTCAGAATATTATCTATAGCCCTTGAGAAAGGACTGAAGGTCCTTGACTATGCTTAATGACTATGTTATTATGATTTAGTCTCCTTGGACCGCTTTCCTTCGTTTCCGCATTTCTCGCTTCTCTGATTAAACTTATTCTTTGACTGAAGTTTTCCACAGACAGAAGGCAGGCAGGGGACGTGATGGGGGGCAAGGACCATAGAGTCCTGCTCCGTTTCACTGACAGCTAGGGCCATGGGAGATTCTTTTTGGAAGTCAAGTTTTCCGTTTATACATTAAATCTTTAACTAAGATTCAGCCCAGAAAAGCTTAGGCTTGACATGTAGCCATCCTCCAAAGCAATGCAGGATTGGGTGGGTTTGCTGTGGCTCTGGGAGCAAACGTAAGACCAAGTTTCACTGAGAATAACAATTCAATCTATTTCTTCAAATCTATATTAAGTCTGTTCTATTAAGGTTTGAGGCAGCTTTACCAAAAAATACATATATTTAGAGACAAATGCCTGAGAGAGTTGTTGTCAGAAAAACAAAAGGTAGGAAAATAATGAAACTAGGATGAGAAAATGTGCACACTTGATGGGGGGAGGAAATGCCACATTGTGAGATATTTATTTGTTCCAGAAGCTAAAACAAACCAGGTCGTCACAAGAAGCACAGGGACTGGAGGGAGTGATTTCGTTTCTCCCCATGGAAAGGTTGTTAAAGAAAAACCGTTGATAGCACCCTTTAAAGGACAGTCAGACAGACTTCATTCAGGGAAGTGTGGTGAGGGGTGAGGGACCACGGCAGTGGGGTTTGTAATGGGGGGAGAGGAGAGGTTGGGCTCAGCTCCAAATACAAGGAAAAGGGAAATTTATAGCCAAGGAACAGGATAATAGAGGAGGAGGGGTCTCTGGGCAGCCTACATGTTTCTTAGAAAGTACCTCAGAGCCAGCTCTTATCTGAGGAAGCGAAACACGTTGACCCCAGTCACAGACCTCAGAGGACTGAGAGCCGGCTGTTGGGAATCGCTGTTCGCCGTGGGGTCCAGCTAGTCCTGCAGGTGAGCCCTTCTGATGGGGGAGGGCCTGAGAATCACTGTATCCCTGACTGGGAACCAAGGGGGTGTCATTTTAAAAGCATATTTATGGGACCTCCCTGGTGGTCCAATGGTTAAGACTCTGTGTTCCCAATGCAGGAGACTCGGGTTCATTCCCTGGTCAGGGAACTAGACCCCACATGCCACCACTAAAGATCCTGTGTGCTGCAACTAAGACCTGGCACAGCCAAATAATTTTTTTTTTAAAGCATATTACTATAATACAGTGTTATATTTAAAGTCAGGGGAAAAAATATTTTCAAGCCAGAAACAAGAGAAATGTCAACAAGCTTCTAGGCTCTAGAGACACACAGAAGTCAGTAATTCCCAACTCTGTAGGGGGTGTAATCTTATCTTCAGGATATGTGAAATTTCTGTTCATCAAAAGGATGAAGAATCAAAAGCAACAAGGTGAACTGTTGGTCAGTTGGTTTAGTAGAGGAAATGCAAAGAGTCAAAAAGAAGCCACATTTTTGAATCCCAGAATATGCTCTGGGGGCTGTGTCATTAAGTCAAGCCGTATCGCTAATTCTAGAATTTATTCGGAATCTCAGGGGACCTCAAATAGCCAAGACAGGCTTGAAAAGCAAATGAAACAATGGAGAATCTGCACTCCTTATATCAAAACTCACTACAAAGCTGCAGTAATCAAACAGTGTGATGAGGGCATGAAGACACACACAGACCAACGGAACAGAATGGAGAACCCAGAAGTATGCCATTACATATCGAGCGACGCTCGACAAAGACACTGTCACAACTCATTCCTGCCTCCCAGAGTTCTCAGGAGGTTCTCACCACGTAACACAATCCACAGCGAGCTCACAGCCTCAACGATTACAAGCGACACTCGTGGCCGCGCCTTCGTCTCCGTTGTCTCTCTAGGCACTCAGTCTCTCTAATTCTGAGTAAGCCCCATGCAAACCACCCCAGCCAGGCCCTCGGGGCCTCACGGTACTGAAATCTCCCCAGCTGTCCTTAAACCAAAGACCTGCTGCAAAAAGAAAAGAGAGAAATCTCTTGGCTTCCGTTTTGGATTTCAGCGATGTTTGTTTTTCCCAAAGCCCTCCTGACCTTTGCTGGCGTCTGGAACCTGATATTCCCTGCAGATTAGCTCGTTCCTGCTCTGATGAGGAACATGAGAGAATAAGGTCACTTCTGCAGCAACTGCAGAACTGCAGCAACTGTCTGTTTAATGGTGATAAAACATAGGTTCTCATTTATTAACTATAAGCCATTGGTTCACAACTGGGGGTTGGATGGGAGCGATTCGCACCACCCCAGAGGGGACATTTAACAATGTCAGGAGACATTTTTAGTTGTCACGGTATAGGAAAGGGCTATGCTATGAACACCTAGTGGGTGGAGGCCAGAGATGCTGTTATTTAGTTGCTAAGTCATGTCCAACTTTTTGTGACCCCCCCATTAACTGTAGCCCACCAGGCTCTTCTGTCCATGGGATTTTTCAGGCGAGAATACTGGAGTGGGTTAACATTTCCTTCTCCGGGGGATCTTCTAATCGTAGAGCTCAAACTGCACTGGCAGGCAGGTTGTTTGCTAATAGCGCCACCTGGGAAGCCGGAGGCCAGAGACACTAAATAAACATCCCATGCTGGGCGCAGCACCTTTGGCAAACACCAGCTCACAATGTCAACAGTGCAAAGGCTGAGAAACCAATCCCACCATAGACTAAAACAGAGAAGAAAGGTATCACTGTTAGAGAAAATGCCCCCAAAAAGATAAAATCATGACTCTCATACAGATTTTTTAAAAAAAGGAATTCCCATGATAAAGATTTTATTTAACTCCTGAGGGAAGCAAATATTATAGCCAATTAAAAAAAGAAAAAAAACCCTGAAGAACAATTTATAGATCAGGTGTGTTGAAGTTAATATTTAAATTGAGGCAAAACTAAGTTTCTGCCGGGGTGATGGGGAAGGGAGCAGGCTGAACCCATGTCAGACAGGACAGCATGTGTATCCATCAGCCCCTAACAGAGTGCAAAACTGTGAAACAGCTCTTAGAAGACCAGGACTACAAGGAAGGGTGTGCCACAGACAGTGTGAAGCCGAAACACAAGTGCTTCTCAGGAGGAAATGTTTGTCAGGTCAAGGTCAGGTTTAGAGACAGTTGGGGATTACAGGCTAACTGGAAGAAAAGTTTCAATGTGAGAGCGCTGAAGTCTCTTCCTGTGCTGTGCAACAGAGCCAGGCCCCAAGGCAGGCCCAGTTCGTTAGAGTCCGAAGTTCACAGGCTCACTGAGGTCTCACCTGCTGACAAGCAGATGGCATTCAGCCAACGTGGGGTGGACAGTTCCTTCACAGGCTGCAGGCTTAGGAGTTCTATCCCATCGTCAGAAACGGAGCCTCACCTGAGTGGAGTGAGTGGAGCTTCTCGAATTTGAACATGCATACCGATCACCTGGGGTACTCTGAAAATGTCAGTTCCAATTGGGAGATCTGGGCTGGAGTTTGACATCAGGGGTTTCTAATGAGATTAGACTGCTCATTTAGCGATACCCTTTGAAGAGCAAGGGTTAGAGTGAAGAAATGTCTTTATCAGGAGGTGAGAAAACTCTAGACATTAAACTCCCTGCATAGGTGTGATGACAGATCTCACCAGCATCCTGAGCCAAGAAATAAGACTTTGAAATTCTGCAAACACCCAAAGCTGAAGTTCCAATACGTTGGCCACCTGATGTGAAGAGCTGACTCATTGGAAAAGACTCTGGAGCTGGGGAAAATTGAGGGCAGGAGGAGAAGGGGATGACAGAGGATGAGATAGTTGGATGGCATCACCAATTTAATGGACATGAGTATGAGCAAGCTTCTGGAGATGGTGAAGGGCAGGGAAACCTGGTGTGCTGCCGTCCATGGGGTTGCAGAGTCAGACACGTTGAACTACTGAACGACAACAAACACCCGAAGCAGCAGAACTTTCAAGACTCAGAACCAGACCAGGTTCTAGGACTCCCTCTGTTGTGAAAGACAAGCACCCTGCGGGGGTGGGGTTGGGGGAGTTGCTAGTATGCTGCTAAATCGCTTCAGTCAGTGTCCAAATCTATGCGACCCCATAGACAGCAGCCCACCAGGCTCCCCCATCCCTGGGGTTCTCTAGGCAAGAACACTGGAGTGGGTTGCCATTTCCTTCTCCAATGCATGAAAGTGAAAAGTGAAAGTGAAGTTGCTCAGTCGTGTCCGACTCTTAGCAACCCCATGGACTGCAGCCCACCAGGCTTCTCCATCCATGGGATTTTCCAGGCAAGAGTACTGGAGTGGGATGCCATTGCCTTCTCCAGTTGCTAGTATAGGGAAGGCTTAAAGAGCAGGATAAGGGGAGGGAGACAAAGGGCTGGTCTGGTAAGCCAGGCTCCTCCAGAGTCAGCCAGGGAACAGATAGCCACCTACTTCTCTGATCTCTTCCAGCCACTGTTTTCCAGCTGTGTGGACCCCCTTTGGGAGCAGTGTACTCCGAAGGTGGGCAGGGCAGTTCACACCCTCACTGTGAGTCATCCAGAAGCATCGATTGGTGCCTGTGGGCATCCAGAAGATTCCACCTACCGACAAGTTCTCAGCTGGAGAAATGGAGGATGACTCAGCTTCCACCTTCCTCTCTGCAGCAGCACTCCCCCTCCCACCAGCACCAAGGATGTGCTGGGCAGACTGCCTCCAAACATGGATTGGATTCTGCTTGGGACACCTGGAGCCAGAGCTGTGAATCCGACTCTGCAACCCCATGGACTGAAGCAGGCCCGGCTCTTCCTTCACTGTCTCCTGGAGTTTGCTCAAATTAATTTCCATTGAGTTGGTGATACTATCTAACCATCTCATTGTCTGCCACCCCCTTCTCCCTTCGCCTTCCATCTTTCCCAGGCAGCAGGGTCTTTTCAGGTGAGTCAGCTCTTCATATCAGGTGGCCAAATTATTAATAGTAGAGCTTCAACTTCAGCAATTGTCCTTCTAATGAATATTCAGGGTTGATTTCCTTTAGGAGTGACTGGTTTGATCTCCTTGCAGTTAAAGGCACTCTCAAGAGTCTTCTTCCATGTCTTGGCTATCATAAATAGTGCTGCTATGAACATAATGGTACATGTATCTTTTCAAATTAGAGTTTTATCTGGATATATGCCCAGAAATGGGATTGCAGGAATATATGGCAACTCTATTTTTAGTTTTTTGAGGAACCTCCATAGTGGCTGTTTTCCACAGTGGCTGCACCAACTTACATTCCAACAGTGTAGGAGGGCTCCCTTTTCACCACATCCTCTCCAGTATTTATTACTTGTAGACTTTTTGAAAACTTCTTTTAAATAGCACAATTCNTTTATTTTAAAATGAGAGAACATTCATCATTTTGGAGGCATTTTCTCTCCACTAGGGCCAGTACAAGCCAGACCAGGCTAAAGTCAGCAGCAGCAAGACCATGTGCCAGGGGTGCCCTTGAAGAGGACTCAGGGGGTTCTTGATGTCTTCCCCCACCCCACCTTCACCCTCCCCAATGAGTTCACCAACGCAGACCCTTCAGTGATGCAGTTCCCACAGGGACCCACCCCACTGGGTCTGATGACAACCGCAGGTACTGAGATTTTCATTCCACTCATTTTTCAGTCAGCCCACTTCCAGACAAGAGCTTCCTTGAGAAAGTCCCTGATGCTAAAAATGACCCTTTTCTTGGTCCACAAATTACAGGTCTCTGTTCCCATGTCTGATACGATCACCTTCCTAAGAGGCTTACGTGCCCCATGCTGCCTTCTGCATCCGCCGGCTCAGGTCTGAATCCTTGAAGGAAAATGGGCACGTGTATGTGAATGTGACTCTCCTGCACAGGGAAGAAGGAAGAGAACTCCCAGGTCAAGGGGAGACACAGAGATTTCAAAACCATAGTACTCTACACCATAGCGTCATGAAAGACCCTCAGCCCTTGGTTTGTAAATCAGAGGACAGCGTTTATCACTTGTGTCAAAGGCACAGACTGCCTTTCTTCCACGTGGGTAGGGGTGGGGGGAGGTGTGCACTACCAGGTGAAAAACAGTCAGTGGCTCACTTATGCCTGACTCTTCATGTCCCCATGGACTGTACCCGCCAGACTCCTCTGTCCTTGGGATTTTCCAGGCAAGGATACTGGAATAGGTTTCCATTTCCTACTCCAGGGGATCTTCCCAATCCAGGCACTGAACCTATGTCTCCTGAACTGGCAGGCAGCTTCTTTACCACTGAGCCACCTAGGAAGCCCAACTTCTGTAATAATTGGCCCCAAATGGCCAGAACTTAATTAACAATGGACAGCTTCCCTGATTTTTATGCCTTATTTTGTGCCTAATTTTCCAACCTAGGACCAACTGGAGGAAGCCAGGTCTGCACTCCTGGCCACACGGGATGTCTAGTTAGCCTGCCTACACCCATGCCTGCAGCCTCCAGTCAGGACACCCCTGAAACCTTCCCGTTTTCCCACTAAGAAGCTTTTTCACTCCTCTGCCTGCCTTTGAGTCTCTGACAAAACACCAGTGACAATGGCTGACACCCTTGCAAGCTGGACTAAATAGCTTTCACTCGTTCTCACTTGTGTGGGCTTCCTTTATTTCCACATGAGAAAGGGGTAGGTTAGGTGACCAGTCTGGCCCCAGTGTTTTGGAATTCTACAGGAACTTAAATATTTATTCAGCAAATATTTACTGTGTAGCTAGTTCACTCCAAGCACTGTGCTGGATGCTAGAGTTATTTGGTGAGTGTCCTGTCTCGCTAGGGAAAATGTCATAAATCGAATAATTATCCAAACAAATGTAAAACTGCACTGTTACCAGGAGCCTAAGGTAGATGATCTCATGAAGGCGGGTGGGGAAGATTTCTCTGAGATTTACACTGAGATATTACACTAACACTGAGATTTGAAGAGGATGAGAGTTTACCGGGTGAAGAAGAGGAAAGAGAAGCAAGGTGCCAACCAAGATGACTGTGTGGAAGGAAGCCCAGAGCATATGAGGGCCCAGGGCAAGGTGGTCCTGGATGGAGCCAAGAGCAAGAGGGTGCTGCCAGATGCAGTTAGAGGGCCAGGAACCAAATCACACAGGACACACGGGTATTTTGTCTCTATCTGAAATAGCGATACAGCAGCCAACACTTACTGAAAGCTAACCACACATCATTCACACTTCTGAAGTCTTTAGAGATATGTTAGATCTGTAATAACATCTGTGACTTATTAAAAGTCAAAATAGTAGTAAGACGTGAATCAGATTGGTTGAAATGGAGAAAGTAGACAGATATGTGAACTTCAGGGAGTAAAAATCAGAGGGCTTGATGATAAATAAGATGTCAAAAGTGCGAAAGGGGGAGATTTCTACTAGGATGACTGTAACAAGAATAAAAAAGGAAAATGACAAGTGTTGGCAGGGATGTAGATAAATTAAAACCCTAATAGGAAGATAAAACGGTACAACCACTATGGAAAATGGTTTGGCAATTTCTCAGAAAGTTTAACAGAGTTATCACATGACCCAGCAATTCCATTCCTAGGCACATACCCCAGAGAAGTGAAAACATGTTTTTACAAAAAGTTGTCCATAAATGTTCACAGAAGCATTACTCACAATAGCTAAAGATAGAAACAACTGAAATATCCATCAACTGGGGAATGGCTAAAACCTGGGGTACAAGCATGTTATTTGGTCATAAAGAGGAATGGAGTGCTGGTACATGTTACAACGCAGTGAACCTTAGAAACACGCCGAATGAAAGAAGCCGGCATGAAGATCACATATGATTCCAGTTACGGGAAACATCCCAAACAGGCAAATCCGTAAAGACAGAAAGCAGACTGGGAGTTGCCGGGGAACAGAGAGCTGGACAGGTGGGGAGTGACCGTGAACAGGTACCTGTTACCCTCTGGGGATGATGGGAATGTTCTGGAAGTAAAAATGGTGGTATTCACACAGGGGGCTTCCTAGGTGGCTCAGTAGTAAAGAATATGCCTGCCAATGAAGCAGACACAAGAGACACAGGTTCGATCCCTGAGTTGGGAAGATCCATCCACTGGAGAAGGAAATGGCAACCCACTCCAGTGTTCCTGTCTGGAAAATCCTGTGGGTAGAGGAGCCTGGCGGGCTACAGTCCACGGGGTCACAAAGAATCAGACACAACTGAGCATGCTCGAGCACATGAATGTACTAAAATCCACAGAACTGTATACTTTAAAATGGTGAGTTTCATGTTGTGAGAATTTTATCTCAATTTAAAAATTGCAAAAAAAAAAAAAGAAGAAAAAGAAAGAAGTAGAAAATTTTCTCTGACTGATTACAATCAGAACACAACTGGAGACGGGACTGGTCCGAGTAAATGGCAGTCAGATGCGGACATGGACTGCTCCAACCCCTCCCAGCAGGTGAGCAGCTCTGTCCAGGTAGGCAGGAGGGCTGCCGAGAGCCCCTGGCATTAGGCGGTGACTTGATGGCTCAAGATGTCACCAGTGGGGATCTGGGAAATGTTCAGGTGTTGGGGGATGCTGTGGCAGGTGCCTTGGTGCAGGTGTTTAGAAAGTACAGGTTGAAAAATGCCTATGAAAACGGCAGCCTGGACTGGATGCCGCTGAGCTGTTCTGATGCCCAGCAGAAGAATGAGCGACTGAGGCCTGTCAACTTGGGGTCTCTGTGACGTAAACAAAAGGGCCTTTATCTCTGGCAGAGGAAGGACAGACCCAGGCGGGATGAGGGCTAAAGACCTCATTGTTGGAGTCCTGGCGCTCTGGAGAGGTGTCAATGCTCAGCCACGGCAGGGTCTGGCCAAGAAAACCTGGGACCTTGACATGGGGCCAGCTGGGTGGATGCCTTTTGTGTGCTGATCTCACGGTGCCCCAGGTCCCTCCCTAATGAGGGGATGCTGCAGAGACACCACCCCCACCAGGGGACAATAGGTGCCCCCACCCCCACGCCAGGGAGCCGCCCCGCCTCTTCTCCTGGCTCCCAGGGTGTGTATTAATGTGAAGAAAACAAAAATGTCAGTGAGAACTGCTGCTTTTTTAAACAATCTGGGGAGCAATCAAAAACACCCTTGAACTTGCTCCTAGAAGATAAAGCTGTGATGCAATGAAATTAGCCTCTTATGAAAATGAACAGCTTACTCCTCAAAAGTCACTTCAAGACCCTTGTCATGTGCTTCTCAACTCAAAGTCGTAACCTTTGCCCAAAGTGAAAAGTGAAGTTGCTCAGTCATGTCCGACTCTTTGTGACCCTGTGAACTGTAGTCCACCAGGCTCCTCCATCCATGAGAATCTCCAGGCAAGAATACTGGAGTGAGTTGCCATTTCCTTCTCCAGGGGATCTTCCCGACGCAGGGATTGAACCCAGGTCTCCTGCATTGTAGGCAGATGCTTTACCATCTGAGCTACCAGGGAAGACTCATCCCATTTCTGGCCTTCAGAGACAGCCCATAGGATCCCTCACTCCAGGCTGAAACGCCCTCTGTTTGCCCTGATTCCTCTGTTAGGGACACTGCTGACACAGACACTGAGGTGTTCTCACTCTTGCGTTAGGTCTGATACACTTAGCTTTGCTTGATTAACAAGTGTTTTGGGTGGTCTCCAGAGGAAGACCACCATCAACACAGGAGAGACCTGGATAATAATTAACACATTAGTCATTTCTTAGTATGGTGCTGGCTGCTTTGGGTTTAGTTTTTACTTTATTCACCTGTGAGTTGTCTGACCTGAGTCAGTTTCAACCAATCCCTTTTCTCAATAGAGACAATGTAGAAACATAAAAGAAATTAATCGGGAAATGCACCAATAAACACACTCCACATTTGAGGCTCAAGAAAACAGTGGCTGCCTCACCCCAGGGAAGAAAGAATGACTGTCGTTAATAAATTTTCTCCTGTGAGCTTCCTTGGATGACTCTGCCCTCTTTCCTTCACCTGGAATCCAATATCCTGCATCTACATTTATCTGGTAGAATAAGATTTATCTTGGATAGTTAAAGGCTAACTTTAGGCCGACCTTTCCAGGTTCCAGGTTAGTTGCCAAATATGCAATATGTGAACTGGAGATGTGAAAAATATCAGCACACTGGGACTGTTAGGGCAGCTGGAGGAAAAACCAGATTTTGATAGGAATGTCCCTTTTCATGGATGCAGACTTCAGCCATGTTGGCACAAGCCCTCATTGTCCATGTTTGTTCTTTGGGCATCATTGTAGTTACACCAGCAAAGAAAAGAGCTAAATCAATTGGAAGATTTATCTATTTATTGTTGTTATTCATGCTCAGGTTTTTAAATGAATTTTTATGGGTTTAAAAATATACTTATAATGAGAAACAGGCATACTTTTCACACATACTGCTTATGTCTCAAACACAAATTCAGCACAAAGTCTACTCCCCACTCAGTAGACCACTGAGTACAAATCAAGGGCCCGCAAATCTAGTGTTTTTCCATTGGTTTCCGTTTATTTCATGTCTCATCATCATTTCTTATAAACAATATGTCCTGAGTGTCTAACGTGCATTATTTTTTAAAATTTATTTATTTTTGGCTGTTTTGGGTTTTCATTGCTGCGTGGGGTTTTCTCTAGTTGCAGCAAGCAAGGGCTACTCTCGTTGTGGCTCGCAGGTTTCTCCTTGTGGTAGCTTCTCTCGTTGTGGAACACGGGCTCTAGGGTGTGAGGGCTTCAGTAGCTGCAGCTCCAGGCTCCAGAGCACAGGCTCAGTAGTTGTGGTGCATGGGGTTATTTGCCCCATGGCAAGTGGGATCATCCCAGACCAAGGATGAAACCCATGTCTCCCATGTTGGCAGGTGGATTCTTTACCACTAAGCCGCCAGAGAACCCCTGCCATGCATTATTCACTGACTCTTTCAGGAAGTCTGTAACCTAGTTACCTGGTCATAGCTCTCAGTACACATGAGATGGTAATTATAGACCCAAAGAGCAGGTGATCAATCCCACAAGTGCAGTCAGCCAGTAAGTGTCCCAGTGTTGTTCATCCTGAGATCGTGTGCCCAATGCACAGTGAGTCCAAACAGACTGAAATGCCAGGGTTTGGTGCAGAGAAAGGTTTATTGCAGGGCCATGCAAGAACGGGCAGTTCATGCTCAAAAGACCTGAACTCCCCGAGGGAAGTGTGTGTAAAGGCAACATTTGAGGGGAGGGCTGCAGGGTGCACGACCTTCTTCTGACTGGCGGGTGGTAAGGTAACAGGGCAAAGCTTCTGGAATCTTAATCATCAGGCTTCTGGTTCCAACCAGTCTGGGGCCTGCATGCTTGTAGTCAGCAGGTAGGCACCATCCTCCCCCTGAGGGCGGTGGAGGGGGGCGGTCTTAGTTCCGGGAGAACAACTCAAAGATGCACTTCAGATTGTCGTGCGTATCCTTTGAGGAGGAGTTAGGACTGATTTATGGCTGAACTCGTGTTTCCTGACTGCTTTTCCTTGGTTTCTGCGTTCCCTCACTTCCCTGCTTAATAACTGCCTGCACCTGCCCTTTGGAACTCGGAGAAGGCCCAGGAGACTAAGATCTTATTCTAGAAACAAGAAACGGGGGACACGGAAAGGCTTTTGTACCCGGGGGCTCTGCAGTGTCCTGCCTGGTTTCACTAGCAGTGGTTGCTAGGCCTCTAGTTCTGAATGTCTGCCTCATCCCTGCCAAGCAGCTAATCTGTAAATAAACTCTTGAATATTCTCAGAGTGTTCCTATTCTTAAAGCCCTTTTCTGATTATATTACTCCTCTGATCACAATTCTCCTCTGCCTCCTGAAAAAAGTCCAAAGTCCTTAGAATGAAACTCTAGGTTTTCCAAAGGCAGAGCCCTTTTTATTTTTCTGGGTTTACCCCTTGCTATTTCCTCTAGCAATTCAGAGACTCCCAACCAAACAGAACCCGTCCACATGCCCTGCATGTTGCTGGCTTCTTCCCCCAGGCCTTTGCTGATGTCTCTTACGGACCATCCCTACCCCCCAGAGGCTCAGCCAGGTGTAATGTTTAGGAAGAGCCAACCCCAGGGCTTCCCAGGAGGTGCTAGTGTATGTCAACGTAGGAGACATAAGAGACTGGGTTTGATTCCTGGCTCAGGAAAATCCCCTGGAGGAGGACATGGCAACCCACTCCAGTATTCTTGCCTGGAGAGTCCCATGGACAGAGGAGCCTAGCGGGCAAAAGAGTCAAATACAACTTAGCGACTAAACAACAATACAAACATATCTTTAAAGAGTTTTAAACGTGCTTGGGGAGAATGATTCAGAGAAGGCAATGGCACCCCACTCCAGTACTCTTGCCTGGCAAATCCCATGGGCAGAGGAGCCTGGTAGGCTGCAGTCCATGGGGTCGCTAGGAGTTGGACACGACTGAGCAACTTCATTTTCACTTTTCACTTCATGCATTGGAGAGGGAAATGACAACCCACTCCAGTGTTCTTGCCTGGAGAATCCCAGGGACAGGGGAGCCTAGTGAGCTGCCGTCTATGGGGTCTCACAGAGTCGGACACGACTGAAGTGACTTAGCAGCAGCAGCAGCGGGGAGAAATGATTGCTCCCCTTGCTTCCCACCCCAGAGATAACCTAGCTGACTGTATCCCACCTGCTCTCTCTCTGCCCTTTGGTAGCTGCCCCCTTCAACCCCAGCTCCTCCCCTCCACCCACTGAATTCCATGGACTTTCTTTGTACCCAGTAATATGGTGACACAGTCCTCACACCCACAAACACGCTGTAGGTGTCTGTCCCCATTTTTCCAGCAAAGGGTTTGCAACATTGTGTTGAATCATTCAGACAGAAGAACAAAATAGTTTTGTAGTCTCAGGACTTCACTGAAGGGTGATAAGAAGCACTGTTCGTAACTCTGTAAGTGTCCAGCCCTGAGAAGCAGAGCCCCGTGTATAGATCATCAACTTGATTATCCTTCCCTCTGGATTTTTTTGTTCACTCCCTGTCTTAATTTTTACAGGAATCTGGAGAAGAGAAGCAGAATTCACTACCCCAAAATATGCCTCTTTGGCATAAGGATTATTTTGAGCTGGCTATTTTTATGAAACTGCAGACACAGGAAAAACTCTGAGAACTGATTAGAAGTCACCCTTTTGTAAGAGACATTTATGTTCATAAGAGAAACCTCTGTTTGTAAGGATGTTTCCTTCTACACCAGAAAGAGGATGACAAAGTCTCCAGAAACTCTATCAGTGGATAAGGCAGGACTTAAATCTCACCCTCCTTCACTGTGCTTTGCCTGAAAATCCACAGCTGGCTCCCCACCCCCAGCATCTTTTGTCTTTCACTGAAGAGGATATTTAAGGTGGTGGCTTGGGTCATTTCAGGGAGTTACTCAGTTTCCCTGGCTACCTCCCATGTATTCAGCTGGTATGCATGTTATTAGGCTTCTCTTGTCTTTCTCCTGTTAGTGTCTTTTTTGTTATTGTTACAAGGGCATCTTGGCCAAGAACCTAGAAGAGTAGAGGGAAAATTACTTTTTCTCTCCTACAAAAGCAAGTGTCCACTTTGGATCCATCTCACCTAAACTATTAATAGTAGAGGTTGTCTGTAATTGAGGTTGTCTTTAGAGTACCAAATAATTTATTTCACTTGTTTTTTAATCACTGAATTGACTTAAGGAAAAGATAGTTTGGGTATTTCAAAACAGCCTGAATTGACCAAAAAGAAAGAGTCATTGAAAAATGAGTGAATTTCATGTAGCATATGAGGTTTTAGCTTTGAGCAGGAAGGTTTCCAGAAGTGCCGGAAAGCAAAAGCACTGAGGCATAGGTCCATAAAAGTCAGCAGCAACAAACGCTCACCCTCATTTTAAACCCGACGTTCTTAGACCTTCGTGAGAAGAGTCCTTGGCTGAGGCTCTTCTCTAAACAGGCAAACGCTGGCAAGTCACCTTCCCATGGCTCATTTGACCTCAAAAGACTGCCTCATAGACTCATAATGATGGTCAAGTCCTCCTGACGAACAGACCGTGACGACACCGGTGGCTTATTTCTTCCTGCACCTGCTTCTTCTACCTTCCAGGTCCCTGGAGAACCAAGAGTGGTTTCTGCCGCTCTGAGAAATTATTCTGTCTAGAATATTTGATCACACACCGGAACAGGTGCCAAATGGAAAATAGGACACCAGATGTCCACACAGGCAGCAGGAGGCTGGCCAGAATGGGGTGTCTCCTAATTTAAAGGCCCAGAACCTCACATGAATCCTGAGCCAGTCTTCTCAGCAATCCCACTGTTCTCAGACCCTAGAATCTCAGTGTGCTGAGCAAACTCAGAAATCCTGCACTTCAGCACACTCACTTTGCAACGTGAGGTTCAGACTGTCTGAGACCCAGACAGGTGAAATAACATTCCCGCAGGCTGATCACTAGCCAGGTTAATCACCCACTCAGTATTCTTGACTGGAAAATCCCACGGACAGAGGAAACTGGTGGGCTAAACTGGGGTGATAAAGAGTCAGACACGACTCGGCAATTAAGTACACAGTGGCAGATCTGGTTCTAGAAGGAACCCAGGTGAACCGAGGTGTTCTACCTGCAAACTTAGCGAGAGAAAGTGATCCTTATTCATTATCGCGTGCGTGCTTGGTCACTTCAGTCATGTCTGACTCTTCGTGACCCCATGGACTGTAACCCCCCAAGCTCCTCTGTCCATGGAATTATCCAGGCAAAAATACTGGAGTGGGTTGCCGTGCCCTCTTCCAGGAGATCTTCCCAACCTAAGGGTCAAACCCACGTCTCCTGCATTGTAGGCAGATTATTTACCACTGAGCCACCGGGGAAGCCCTTATTAATTATTACATTCCATTATTTCAGAACCTAGGGTAAAGACATTTCATTTCAGAAATCATGACCCACTCCCAGCCAATTTCAACAGATAACAGGGAAAAGACTTGAACCAGCTGAACCTATTATAGAAAAGTATGTAATGTTTGTCATACTCAGGAGAGGTGAGGTTTGGATGCTCATTAAGTTAGACTCTGAATTTTTCACCCCAAGAAGTTAGTTGAGAATAGAATCACACATTTGACAGTCATGTTACAGAGCTGTCTATTAAAATAACATCTTAAGACAACCTGGCTATCTTTAAGGAGGTTAATTATATGAGCAGGTTTCTACGATCAGCTGGATTTTTCTCCCAGATGCTTTTGTTAGCCAGCAAACCTGCAGGTCAGCGTGACTTTTGCCACAGGAAAATACCAACCATAGAAGGGAGACTTCTGAGCTGATCCATCAAGGCCTCCTGGACTACAGGGCCAGAGAACTATGGTCCTTTAAGGCCTGAGTCATCTCTGGGATAGCAAGATACCACCACTGCAGGAACAAGGGACAGTATCATCACCAAACCAAAATCATGTCCATTCGTCCGATACACAGCAAAGCGAATCTGCAGACACCCAGTTGTGGTGAAGGGAAGCACTGAACTCCCTCATGGCTTTCAAGGGACAGTTTTTAAATCAACATTAGGAGTGAGAGTTGTGGGCGTGTCCTCAGCTTGCGGACATTCTTCTGATTGGTTGGTGGGGGTGAGATAACAGGGTGATACTCAGATCTTCATCACTAACATTTGGGTTCCAACTGGCCTGGGACCTGCACGCTGTGGTTGGCATGTAGTCACCATCCTCTACCTCGTGGGGTCTCAGTTTCTGCAGAAAAACTCAGAGATATGTGTCCGATTGCTATGCACCTCTCTTTAGGAGGAACTAATGGTCTTTGTTCAACCTATTGTTATTATTATTATTATTTTTTGCTTTCCCACATTTTTGCATCTTCCACTCCTTTAACCAGTAACTATTTAAGTCTGCTCTTTGGAACTTGGGAAGGCCTAAGAGATGAAAGCTTTTTCTCCAGTCAAGAAGTGGGAACATGGAGGGGCTTGTTTCTGGGAGGGTCCTGCAGGGTGTTGCTTGGTTTCAAGAGATCAGTGACCACAAGGAAGGTGGCATCAAGGAAAGAGCATGAAGCCTTTAATTCCTTCTCTGACCCTTGCCAGACATCTGAACAAATTCCTTATCATCTTTGAATCCCAGCTGGTTGTAGTTTGTTGTTGTTTAGACACTAAGTCATATCCGACTCTTTGTGACCCCATGGACTGTAGCCCAGATCTCCTGCATTGCAGGCAGACTCTTTACTGTCTGAGCCACAAGGGAAGCTCAAACTGCAGCCCACCAGGCTCCTCTGTTCATGGAATTTCCCTGGCAAGAATATTGGAGCAGGTTGCCATTTCCTTGGTCAGAGGATCTTCCCGACCCAAGGATCGAACCCACATCTCCTGCGTTGGCAGGCAGGTTCTTTACCACTGAGCCACTACGGAAGCCCTTACTCTTCTCCCTGCACTCCCCACCATCTGAGGAGCAGTCAGCCCCAGAAGAAAGTCTGAACAGCCACCTCTCTGGATCACTGTCTTTTGTCCCCCAGACCCTCAGGTTGCTAGTGGTACCCCAAGACTTTTACCCCAGTGGTCCTGCTATCCCCTGCCTTCCATCAAACCCCTCTGCCCAAGCTCAGCAGGCTGTTAGGAGAATAATATCTGATTGAATGGGCCCACACTTGATGACTGGCAGCTTCAGGATGCTCTGAGCAGTATGTATATTTTTGGAGGAAGCAGCCCCCAAACCAAGGTGAATCTCAAATCTGTTGAATTGCAAGCATGACAACAAAATCCAAAGAAATTCTTGAGACAATGTTAGGAGAAGCCATTATTATGGCAAACCCAGCCCTGCCTCAGACCCAACTCTAAATCACCAACCAGGAAATGCCTGTTTTCACATCTAAAATTTCTCTGAATATTGCCTCTTCTCACCCAATTTCAGTTGCCAGGCCCAGGAATGGGGGCCCTGGCAGATACAGTGAGGTGATGGTTGCTAAGCCCTTGATGGGAGGGGTCACTTGTGATTCCTGCATCTGCAAGTTAGCTCTGTCTGACCTCCTCTTCCTCTGGGCACGCACTCTCCATCTTTTAGGAAAGAGCTAATCCAAATGATGTAATTGTTTGAGACTGGGCCGTCAAGTTCTCAAACCTCCCTTTCCCAGCCTGAGATACAGTGTCTACTGATTCTAAGGGTGAGTGTATTTAATACATTCTTTTATCCTTCTGGGATGCGGTGAAGGACAGGAAAGCCTGGCGGGCTGCAGTCCATGGGGTTGTAAAGAGTCAGACCTGACTTAGCAACTAGTCCTTCACGGCCTAGAATTGAGTTTGTGCAGGCTCTTTAGATAAGTGAATGAGTGAATGAATGAATGAAGTTATAAAATCACATTGATATTATCAGTGCTCACTTGCAAGTCTCCTCTTCTCCAGGGACCTGGAAGACCTCATGTCAGCCTCCCTGCCATTCGAGGGGGCGTTGTGGCCGATCCTGACATGATGTGTCGCTTCTGGTCTGCAGCACAGATGTGAGTGCTCCGAGCACACTCGCCTCTCACATAGGCCACCAGCCACCTCACAGCGGGCAAAGCCTCTGTGAGCCTGAGTGACCCTGGGCAAAAGACGAGTCCTACACACCCGCTGACCTGGGCTGCATCTTCACCACAAACAAGAAACCCATGTTTGTTGAAGGATTTTTGCTCTGCAGCCTAAATGGCTTATTCTGACGAATACAGCCAATGACCGCTTACAAGGGATGACAAAGGCTTCCATACATTATAAGACACACAAATGCTCCACTATGTGACTGTCCTGTGGCCTCATTACATTAGTCAGGCAGGATCTAAAGGTCAGAAGCACCTTGGGGGAGGCTGCCCGCCTGCAGGTTCACTTGTGTGAGAGCTGGAGTGGTGAGTCAGTGCTCGCTGCACTGCAAGTTGGAATGTGGAAGAGCATCAGGAGAATACGCAAGACACACAGTGAAACAGCGTCACCATCACATTCTCGGAGCCCTGTCCTCAATTGATCTGTGTTTAAATGTTTAAAATGCACCCTATTTCATTTTTAGGTTTTGAAATGACGGGTTGACATTTGCAAGAAGGAGCACCATCTGTGGCTTGTCGCGTCTCCAGTGCGCAATGGGGTGGCGCCCACTGCACGCCTCCCAGGACACCCTGTTTCTCCTCCACGGACAGCATTTGGCCAGATATGACAGGCAGTCAGTCGGGCAGGGGCAGGAAGAGTCTATTGTTTGGCAGCGCCTCCAAATTTACCTCCTCCAAAAATTCCACTTGTTTTTGGTTTCTGCACTGGCAGCGAATTTTACTAGGATGGGTACCATATGCTCTAGTGTTTCTGAAACCATCCCAGTTTCTAACATTTTACTTTTCTCTGTAACCCATTAAAATGCCCCAGAAATTCCAATATTATAGCATACAAACAATATCTATCAGACAGCTTTTCAACCCTATGAACTGTAGCCCTCCAGGCTCCTCTGTCTCCAGGCAAGAACACTGGACTGGTTTGCCATTTTCTTCTCCAGGGGATCTCTCTGACCCAGGGATCGAACCCAGGTCTCCGGCATTGCAGGCAGATTCTTTACTGCTGAGCCACCAGGGAAGCTCCTGAAGTGCATGTTGGAGACCAGCTGCTTGGTCGCTGCTGTCTGGGGTCAGTCCCCATGTCTGAAGCACCGTCACCGGGGATCCATCCTCAGAGTGACAACCTGCGCCCTGAAACCAAATACCCAAGGGAGCCCCAGGCATTAAACAATACACCACCCACCCCTCAGTGAGATGTGTTAGGGGCACATTTCCAAGGGGCCCCTGCAGAGAGGGAGGCCTGGAGAGAGCGGGATGGGGGCTCCCTAGAAAAATGCAGCAGAGCGAGGGGAAGGGACCTTGGGGTGGAGAGGGTGTGGCACACAACGCAGAACGCTAAGGCGTAGACCTCCGCTGAGGCTTCTTTCTGTGCCGGGCGCTGCACAGAATGCTTCCTGTGCATTTCATCTGCCTTGCTTCCCTCCGTGACCCTGGGAAGTAAAGCACTGTGCTCCCTTTGCAGGTGAGAAGACCGCTCATGAGTTAAGTGATTTCCGCAGGATCTGCAGCTAGGAAGTGATGAACCCAAGTGTCCTTCTAAAGTGCTTGCTATCCCACTCTCTAAATTGGCCTGGGTCTCAAAGCCTTTAAAAAAAAAAAAAAAAGACATTGAGTTCTTATACTTCCAGAGCTGAGAAGTCCAAGATTGCAGTGCCTGCAGACTCGGTGTCCGGTGAGGACCCTCCTCCTAGTTTGCAGATGAAGCCAACTCTAACAGTAACCTAACAACCCCAGAACCAAAGCTCATCAGTCCAGACTCTGAGACGGTAGACTTGAAACCATCAGGAGTTAGGAAAACGGTGTGGCAGTGTCTCCCCAAATTAAACACAGTGTGACCAAACGGTCCAGCAGGTCTGCTTCTAGGACTTGAGGACACAGTGAGAGGATGGCCAGCAGCGAGGGGAGGGGCCTCACCAGTGACCGAACCTGCCAGAACCTTGGCCTTCCCACCTCTAGAACCTCAAGAAAGAAGTTGCTGCTGTTTATGGGTCACCCAGTGTGTGGTGTTTTGTTAGAATAATCTGAGCTAAGATAAATACACGAATAAACACATGGTTGGAGAGAGAGAGAAATAATGATGAATTAATAATCTAATTAATCAATTAAAGGAGATCAAACCAGTCCATCCTAAAGGAGATCAGTCCTGAATATTCATTGGAAGGACTGATGCTGAAACTGAAGCTCCAATACTTTGGCCACCTGATGCAAAGAACTGACTCATTGGAAAAGACCCTGATGCTGAGAAAGATTGAAGGCAGGAGACGGGGACGACAGAGGATGAGATGGTTGGATGGCATCACTGATTCGATGGACGTGAGTTTGAGCAATCTCCTGGCGTGCTGCAGTCCACAGGGTCGCCAAGAGTCAGACATGACTAAGCAACTGAACTGAACTGAATAGATGATAGATAGATAGATAAGTGGGTGACAGATGGATGGATGGATGATAGTTCTGTGGGCAGGACTGGCCTCAGGCACTTCTGGGAGCCAGCTGAGCAGCTTCTGGAAGTCTGGTCTTCACATCTGTGGCTGGAGCTGAGTCCACAGGGCAAGCAGTCAGGGAAGGAAAGATGACAAAAAGTGGGGGAGGCAGGAGGACCTCATGTTGCCTCTGTCCCTGGCATGGGGCGTATCAGTGGTCTGGGTGTCCCTGTGTGGGTGTCCAGCACTAGCCAGGCCATGACAAAGATGGACCCAATTGTACAACTGGCCTTGGAGCACAGGGGGCTGGAGGAGGGTCCTGGGAGGCAGAGCGGTGGGAGCCCAGCCCAGCCTCCTGCCCACAAGGGGAGCAGCGGACCATGCGTCACCTCCAGAGGGCCTGTGGCCCACCTCCACCCTCCTCGCCTCCTTTGATAAGAACCTCTTCCCTGGGTCATCAGCACGGGAGACACCCAGGGAAGGGAGTTCTGAGAGATGCGGCTGCTGGGCCAAGCTGACAGATTTCAAAGCCACCACAGATGGTAACCTAACGGGGATGCAGCTCGAAGGGTGACATCTGAGCTGAGGCCTACAGGGCGGGTAGAAGTCAGCCAGATGGAGAGACAGGAGAATCTTCCTACCAGCATCGGAATCACGTTAAAAAACAGCTGCTGCAAGTTTTGTATTATCGAAAGGAAATGGAAATAAAAGGGGCAGAGGTATGTTTCCAGAGAATGAGTTTGTTCAAAGCCAAGAACACAGCACATTCATTCAGTACCTAAAACAGTGAATTGACACCAATGAGCTGGCAGAGTTGGTGGTTCACGGCCCTACCCCCTTCCCTCCATCAATCTTTCTTACTTCCACGCCCTTCCCAACCACTGCCTGCCTCCTCATTGCCAAGGAAACCACAGGGTGGGATTAGCTTGTGTTCCTAGACCTCATCCAGCAGTAGAATCAGTCACAGGGTAAACATCCTGCAGCCCAGGGCTGCAAGTTAGCTTCCACACCATGCTGGTCTGCATCGCCGAGGTACCAGGCATGGAAGAGCCTCTGACCACTCCCTGTGCCCACAGGTCAGATCCAGCGCCCCAGCCCCAGCAAAGCAGAAATGGACACCACATGTCTGCAACCCTGGGTCAGGTTTAACTCAACAGTCAACCACAGTGTGTCCTCCAGAGTCGATTAGTCCATTTCCCGAGGGAAAACAAATACCCTGGAAGAGAGGCAGGCTTCCTATCTTTCCAGCCCAGGGCAGCAACTTTTAGAAAGGTGGCCCTTTCTAGGAAAGCCAGCCTAACGGGGACCATGGCGGCAGCCTGGGCCCGGCCAGGAGGGAGAGATGGAGGAGGCCGAAGGCATGGGAGGCAGCGGTTCAAACCCAGACACAGCACCCCAGGTACCAGGTGTCTCCTCCCCACTGTGAGGTAGGTCCCCCATCACTGCATCCGGGGTCCCAGTCGAAATCCTTAGGCTCAGCAATTCATCAGAAGGACTCCCAGAAATGCCCTTGTACTCATGGCCGTGGCTTATTACAATGAAAGGATACAGAAGACAATCAGCAAAGGAAATAGGGGTAGAGGACAGGGCCGGGGAGAGTCCCAGGAGTGAGTGTCCTGATGTTCCCCCCTGGCTGTGGAGATACACAGATAGCACTTCATTCCCCAGGAACACAGTGTGATCGTTGGTACAAAGCATTGCCCACTGGGGACGCTCATGTGAGCCGTGCTGCAGGGGATTTTATTGGAGTCGGTCCTGTAGGCATGGGGTGCCCTTGTCCCTGACCTTTGCCCCTCAGATTCCAGCATCTCCCAACAGGTGCTGCACGTCCAAGACCCACCATCAATGCAGCCGTGAGCACAGGACCTGGTGGGGCCCAGCGCCCGATGAACCAACACTCATCCAGCAGGAGACTCCGTGGGTTACAGTGATTACCCAGGAACCAGCCAAGGTTTGAGACCTGTCTGGGGAACAACATCAAGCCTGCTCTGGCTCACCCCCACTTTTGTTCCTCAACCCCCAGTTTCTAGTCTCCAGTGTAGAGTCTGAGAGGGAAGCCAATGGGAACACTAGTTAGGAGGCTTCCTGTCACTAACTAGCTGGTGACCTCAGGTTAAGACCTGGTCTCATTGACTTGTCTATGCACCTGGGAGGTGGTAGTGGTGGAGGATCCCACTCTGGGAAGGTGTGCTGAGCACCACAGGCTGGGGGTCCCCGCCCAGCAGCAGGTACTTGCACACCATGCTTACTAGATGCCAGATACTGCGTCAAGAGCTTATGCGGATTATCTCATTTAATCCCCAAATAATTCTCTTCAAATAGTACTATTATCACCCTCATTTCAGATGACTGAAGTCCCAGAAGGCTACCTAAGTTCACATCTCTCGTTCAGCAGCTTTGCAACTGCACAGAGATACACTCCCTCACCCCCATCCCCTTGGCAACCACCGCAGACTGGCTTTAAATGCACATTTTGTCAGTTTTTAACAGGATTGTGTCGTAAGGGAAACCATTTCCATAAGAACTGCAGAAGTAAATGCCACCATTTGGCAGGGTTTCTTCTCCGGCTACATCAGCTTATATGCTGCTCCTTGTCCTCCAAGATAAATCTAGAAGACACAACAGCTCAGTTGTTACAAATCATAGGAGCACCCTGGTGCAAAAATCTCCATAAAAGTCGTCAAGGAAGATCTATGTCTGGAGGCGGAATTCAGAGCAAAGGCAGAGGACTTGGCAAGAGGCAGCAGAAGGCGTTCACTCGGAGGCAGAGCTGCAGGGAGCAGACATGAAGCACGTGGAAAGAATGGGTGAGAGAGGAGGAGCAGGACTGCGGGCAGAGAGGCCGGCCTCCGGGGTCACCTGGGGCTGACCCAGCAGCGTCACATGCACCAGAAGGGCAGGAGCCAGGCCTCTAAGACAGCCAGACCCAGAAAACATGCACGACCAGGAGCTTTTGGAAGGCGGCCATGAGGTGGAGACCGCCATCAGCAGAAGAAGGTGCTTTAGAGCTAAAAGAGCTTAGAGGTGTCCCCAGCATTCAGGAGAGATCAAAGAACATCACTTCTCAGTCAGCACTCTGGGCATTAGCTGCAATGCCTGCTATTATCAATATTTTAATTCCAGGGGAAAAAATGGACAAGTCCTCGGAATATGTAATGTTACGCACAAGCAGAAACGAAGACGAGCTCAGTCTACTGGCTCTTACTCCCATCTGCCCCTCCTCCAGCCACCCCCCTCCTCCAGAGACCAAAAAAGACCAAGGACTTGGGTCTCTCCCTGAATCTAGCTTGTTTTTCCTTCCCCCACGACCTAGAATCTGGCCCTCGGGGAGGTGTTGTCTTCTGGCGGCTGGCAGCCAGGCAGCACCTCATCTGATGACAGTCAGTTCTGCCGTCACACCGGAGTCAGCTCAGACCCTGCAGGTGGGTCACAGTCTCCACCACGGTGGGTCCTCGCTTCAGACACCAGCTGCAAGTCTGGGGGTCCTTCAACCCTACTCAGACTTCCCTCGAAGCTCAGTTGGTAAAGAATCTGCCTGCAACACAGGAGACCCAGGTTCGATCCCTGGGTTGGGAAGATCCCCTGGAGAAGGAAATCTCTACGCATTCCAGTATTCTTGCCTGGAGAATCCCATGGACAGAGGAGCCTGGCAGGCTACAGTCCATGGGGTTGCAAGAGTCTGATGCGACTTAGCAACTAAACCACCACCAACCCCCCTCAGGGGCAGTAATTCACTAGAATGGTTCACAGAACTTAAGAAGGGCTTCATTTACAGTTACAACCTTATTACAAAGATCCAGGTTGGGAACAGCCATGTGAAGATACCCACAGGGTGAGGCTGGGTGTTGTGGACCCTGGACTTCCACACCTCTCATCGTAGAATCAGGACATGTCATCCTCCCAGGCATGGACTAGCACCCACGTCAGGGCAGCATCAGGTGTCCAGAGTTTTTACTGGGGCTTCACAGCACTGGGGATTTACTCAACCCCCGGTCCTCTGCCCTGCCACCCTGAGAGATGGGAGGCAGGACTGATATCACAACTTACCCATCCTGAGTCATCTCACTGGCATAGACGCAGGTGTGGTTCAAGGACCACCAGGAATAACAAAGATGCTCCCAGCATCAGGAAATTCCAAGAGTTCAGAAGCTCAGTGCCAGGAATCTGGGGCAAGACCAGACGAATTCCTCATCACAGCACCATGAGGACAACTGACATTTAACGAAGGTTTCTAGGTGCCAGCCTCCTGTGCGTGCTTTCTTCACTTCTCGTATGATCCTCAAAACAACCTTCTGTGAGATACACACTGTCATCCCATTTCATGGGTGATAAAACTGAGGCCCAGAGAGGGCAAGTACCTGGCTTAGATTCACATCACTGGATAAGATATTACACCATGTCGTGTAAGCAACCAGAATAGATAGTACAGCACAGGGAATGATAGCCATTCTCTTTTAATGACCTGTAATAAAGTATAATCTGTAAAAATGCTTAGTCACCTGCTCACCTGAAACAAATACAGTACTGTCAATCAACTAAACTTCAATTTAAAAAAAATCCATAGAGCTGTGAGTGGCAGAGCAGGGGGCTGAACTCGTATTTGTCACGTGTGCTATTAACTCCCTCTAGAATGGACTGTGAAAAGGTAGAAACAAAGAGGGTAGCCATTTTTACTCCAGAAGAACAAGTCAGATAGAACTCAAGGACCCAGACTTCCTGCACATGCTCAGAGAAAAACTCTAGGTTTTGCCCTTGAAAGAGTTCAGTCTTTAAAATCAGACAGCTCCTTTAAATCCTAGCTCCATCACTTACAGTCTGCCCTCCTTATCCACAGGTGGGTTCTGAATCTACAGATTCAACGGACCTCAGAAGGAAAATATTTGGAAAAAAAATACCAGAAAATGCTAAAAAGCAAAGTTTGAATTTGCCATGTACTGGCAACTACTTACAAAGCATCGACATTGTATTTGCAATTATTTACATAGCATTTATACTTTATTAAGGATTATAAGTAATCTAGAGGTGATTTAAAGTATCTGAGAGGATGTGCATAGGTTATATGCAAAACTCACACCATTTTATACAAGGGACTTGAGTTGGATTTTGGTATCTGTGGGGCGTTCTAGAATCAATCCTTCGTGGATACTGAGGGATGACAATAGCTAGTTGCGTGGTATTGGAGGGAAAAAAAATAGCACTAAAACTCTGATCTGCAATACCTCCATCAACGGGTAGAGATTCCAAAGACACCTACCTCCCAAGTTTGGTTGCAGAATAAAGATCACTTATTTGAAGGTGAAAAACACCGCACCGGCTAAATCATCTCTTTTCTTTTCCACTCAGTCTGACCCTGGCCTTTCACCCTCGGAATCTGTCTTCTATCCACCTGATGCATTTATTCCTTGCATTTCACATGGTGCCCTCAAAACTCTCTGACCACCTTGGATTGTATTTTTGTTCCCTTAGCTCGATTATTTTGACAAGGTTCACCAGGACTATTACTTCAAACGTTGCAGAGAACATCAGCCTTAAAAGGCACTTATGAAGCACCTAATCATACGTGGTACTACACTCGAAACATCTCCAGTAACTAAGCCTGTCTTGTTGACCTCACATGCTGCTGGGAGGTCACACAAGAGGATGGATGTGGAGTCTTTTAAACCTAACAAAACTGTGTGAATAGAGTGGATAATTATGTAAGAAGGCATCGAAGCAGACGTAGAATCCCACATACAGAGATCTAGGAAAACCAGAACAATCCATATACAGAGCATCGAGACAGCAGGCACACCACTACAGGTTCAGACCCCAGTCAGGCTCTTGTGTGGAAGGTGGTTGACAGGGAGGCTGGGGAAGAAGGGAAGGACGCATCCTTTACAGATGTGACTGTCTGGGGGCAGAAACAAGAAGAGGAGGCTGGTGGCCGTGTGGAACATCTGAGGACGGAAGGAGCAGTGCCCACAAGCGTGCCTTTTTTTTTTCTTTTTTTAAGATTTTGTTATTATGGACTATTTTTTTTTTTACTTTTTATTCTGTATTGGGGTACAGCCAATCACAATGTTGTGGTAATTTCAGGTGAACAGCAAAGGCATTCAGCCATACATATACTTGTATCTATTCTATGCAAACTCCTCTCCCATCCAGGCTTCCAGATAAGCAGAGTTCCATGTGCTCTAAAAACAGGTATGAACCATTTTTTAAAGTCTTTACTGAATTTGTCCACAATATTGCTTATGGGTTTTTTTTTTTTAATGTTTTAGTTTCTTGGTTGCTGGGTATGTGAGATCTCATCTCCCCAACCAGGGATGGAACCTATAACCCCCACACTGGAAGGAGAAGTCTTAGCTCTTGGAACAGCAGGGAAGTCCCCTACAAGTGTGACTTGAAGACATGACCCCCAGGCAGTACTCATACCCTAGCGGTTCCCCAGGGAGCCCAGCTGATGATGAACATGGTTCTGCAGCTGCTGACAATTGCATCTCCGCTTCACATGGGTAGAAAAGAAACACAAAGCCGCCCAGGACAGGGAGCAGGTGAAGGCTACATGGCCCGCTTCATGGCATGAAATCCCCAAATACTGTTTCCTTGCAGGACACAAGAGAGCTGAACTGAGGGTCTTTTTTTTATTTAGTAATTAACCTTTTTATTTTATGCTGGAGTATAGCCAATTAACAACGTTGTGATAATTTCAGGTGAACCACAAAGGGACTCGGCCATGCAAATACATATATCCTCCCTCAAACTCCCCTCCCATCCAGGCTGCCACATAACATTGAGCAGAGTTCCCTGTGCAATACAGTGGGTCCTTATTGGTGATCCCTTTTAAATATAGCATTGTCTTTATTTGAAAACAACAACAACAACAACTTTGAGTGAATCCTAAGTTGGTGCTAAAGTTGGAGAAAAACACTTCATCTGAAATCTTGCCTTGGCTGCTCTTGTTCGTTCATTTATCAAATGTCTACCCAGCACCTAAGAATTGATGCCTTTGAACTGTAGTGTTGGAGAAGACTCTTGAGAGTCCCTTGGACCGCAAGGAGATCCAATCAGTCAATTCTATCCTGAATACTCATCGGAAGGACTGATGCGAAAGGTGGAACTCCAATACTTTGGCCACCTGATTCAAAAAGCTGACTCATTGGAAAAGACCCTGATGCTGGGGAAAATTGAAGGTGGGAGGAGAAAGGGATAACAGAGGATGAGATGGTTGGATGGCATCACTGACTCGATGGACATGAGTTTGAGTAAACTCTGGGAGTTGGTGGTGGATAGGGAGTCCTGGCATGCTGCAATCCATGGGGTTGCAAAGAGTCAGACACGACTGAGTGACTGAACTGAATTGAACCCAGTGCCTATCACAGGAGCAGGCCCTCTTCTCTGCTGCTGGGGGCCCCCAAGCCAGTGGGACTGACAAACCCTGGCTTTTGTGGGACAGGAACATTCTTGCTGGGGTGGGGAGAGGCAAGGGGACAGACACCCTGCTGCAAACCCGGTGAATAACAAGGACCACAGAAAATCAATGTTGCAGAAAGAAAGACAATTGGAAGGCATAAGAAGTGCTGGGGGTGGGGCTGGGATGCAGGCTCCAGGCCTGGTTCGTCCAGAATGGTTACCAGACCTCAGAGGCCTCACTTGCTTTTCCAAAAACTGGATCTCAGACCTGCTTCTTAGGGTCACGGCCACTTGGACAGAGGTGAGCTCTTCATGCAGTTTGTACGAATAATGCCCACAAAGTCATCACCCTTGCTGTTAGCCCCTTGAATTTTTTTGCATGGATTTGTATAAGATCATGGCATCTGGTCCCATCATTTCATGGCAAATAGATGGGGAAACAGTGGAAACAGTGGCTGACTTTATTTTGGGGGGCTCCAAAATCACTGCAGATGGTGATTGCAGCCATGAAATTAAAAGATGCTTACTCCTTGAAAGGAAATTTATGACCAACCTAGATAGCATATTCAAAAGCAGAGACATTACTTTGTCGACTAAGGTCCATCTAGTCAAGGCTATGGTTTTTCCAGTGGTCATGTATGGATGTGAGAGTTGGACTGTGAAGAAAGCTGAGTGCTAAAGAATTGATGCTTTTGACTGTGGTGTTGGAGAAGACTCTTGAGAGTCCCTTGGACTGCAAGGAGATCCAACTAGTCCATTCTGAAGGAGATCAGCCCTGGGATTTCTTTGGNTGCAGGAGGCCTGGGTTCGATCCCTGAATTGAAAAGATTCTTGGAGAAGGGAATGGGTACCTGCTCCAGTGTTCTTGCTTGGAGAATTCCATGGACAGAGGAGCCTTGAGCGCTACAGTCCATGGGGTGGCAAAGAGTAGGACCTCACTGAAGCGACTACACAGTAACAGACCTATGTGAAAGATTGGGTTTTTCCATAGAATTTCCCATACATTTCTGCTCCTTAGTGCCTGTGCGTGCCTGAGACACATTATTAGCCTTTTACGAAATATTTGAAGAGAGACGAGCGTGCAGGGAGAGAGGAGCAGGCTTGGGGTGGGGTTCGGGAGGCTGCAGGGAGCATGGCTCCCAGACCCGAGCCAGCCTGTCGGGCACCGGCAGCGCGGGAGTACAGTCCCGCTGCCTCCGTGTGCGTCTGTCGCCACCTAGTGGTCTCTTGGAGAAACGCTCCTCCCTGGGCGAACCTTGTCTTTCGCACTATCTCCCACGCGCAGGTGGTACTTTTAGACCTAGGAAGTCCACAGTCCTCCCTTGTGTGCTTTGTCTTTTTGTTTGTTTGTTTTCGTTAGGAACCTTCTTTGGTCATTGTTTTCGAGGCCTATGCATTTAAAGGGAAATAGAAAAAAATAGTATCATGGAAGACTGGGGCATCACTTAAATCATCGGTTTTTTAGGAGCTCTCCTGGTGGAAACAGTGCCTGGTTGATCCGAGTCCCCGACCTGCACGGACACCCCATGCATCCATGTCTGCATCCACCTGGTCAGAGGCTGTCTCCTCCGTGAAACCAGTGGACTCCTGTCCACTCCTTGTTTATCACGTGCCAGGGGCTGGAAGAGCTCAAGTGATCAATCCTACGACAATTCTGTGAGGCAGGCATGATTCTCTCCATATTAGAGCTGGAGGAATCGAGGCAGAATGAAGTCACAAAGCCAGGACTCTGACACCCCTGGGTCCCTCCCCAGGCCCAGGACCCTCCCCTCATCACCCCCCAGCCAAGGTGACATCTCCCTCCTCCCAGGGCACCTGTTTTCTCTCTCATCCCATTTTTTCACCCCGACCTCTGCTTTCAGATCATGCTCCTCTTTCTCTGAACCAGAAACTCGAGGTCTGTGGGGGCATAGCCTCCACTGCCTTATACACACGGAATCCCACGCGCAGTGGGTCCTCTGCACAGCTGTGTTCACCCACCCACCTAACTGTGAAACCACAGTGGCTTCAGGGACCAGGAGGTTGTTACGTCCAAAAGGGGAGCTGCAGGCAGTGCGGATGCTGGCCCAACCCGGATCAGTCATCCTTGGTTACAAGTTTTTAGTGAACCAACGAACGGGCGGGAGTAAAGAGGTCAGTCCAGGTGCTTCAGTCTTGAGCAGGCTGAGTAGAGCCACCTGGGAAAAGTCTCAGAACCTGGTGGGGTCTGGCTGTGTGACGTCTGCAGGGCTTCTCCCCCCGGCCCGGCAGGTCGGCCTAGCTGTCCTTGATGAGATTGATCAGAACCCCATGGGCAGAGGAGGGGGTGTTGCAGGATGAGGCAGAGGAAGGCGGTATCCTGTCCTTCGGGAGGAGGAGAGGAGCAAGCCCAGAGTTCTGAGAGAAAGGATCCTAGGCTGCAGGTCATTCACGGGAATGTGGGATGAGGGGGGCAGCCAAAACAGTGAGAGCTGGACCATAAAGAGGGCTGAGCACCAAAGAAGTGACGCTTTCAAACTGTGGTGTTGGAAACGACTCTCAAAAGCCCCTTGGTTATCAAGGAGATCAAACCAGTCAATCCTAGAGGAAATCAACCCTGAGTGCTCATTGGAAGGACTGATGCTGATGCTGAAGCTCCAGTATTTTGGCTGCCTGATGTGAAGGGCCAACTCACTGGAAAAGACCCTGATGCTGGGAATGATTGAGGGCAAGAGGAGAAGGGGGCGGCAGAGGATGAGTTGGTTGGATGGCATCACCAACTCCATGGTTATGAGTTTGAGAAAACTGAAGGAGATAGTGAAGGACGCAGAAGCCTGGCTGGCCGCAGTCCATGGAGTCACAAAGAGCTGGACATGACTGAGTGACTGAACAACAAGATAGGAAATTAAGAGTCAGTGGAAGGAAGGAAAAGAACGTGATTACAGACAGGTTCACAACACTGAACAACCAAGCGGGTTGGACGCAGACCTATCTGACCAATGGGACTCTGGGGAGGCCCTGGAGGCCCTGGAGACATGCCAGGCGGTAAGGGACCCTCAGGCACGGTCACTGGCCATTGGCCCGTACAGAGCAATGTGCTATTTCACCAACCACCACTCTCACAGGTGTGTGCTGGTTGAAAGCTGCACTGGGAATAGGAGAGTGGGGAGAGAGGCGTGAGTGTTGGGGACCATCAAAGGACAAAGGGTGGTTGGCAACCCCGTCTGTTGGTCTGGCAGCCCCAGCAGTCATAGCTGCCGACCCTCCCCGTCTGGGGAGGCAGGCCTGGCAGACGCCCCCGGCCAGCTGGCTGGGTTGCAGCCCAATCGCCAAGGCCGGGTAACCAGCTGGTCATCTGGGCCAAAGCCCAGAGTGACGCACTGCCAGGCTGTCCTGGCAGCCTCCGCGCCCTCCCCTGGTGCCACCGCCCACACAGGTGGCTCTTCTCCATGCCCCACCACCACCACAGTGGAAAACAAAACCCTGCCAGCTGAGAAGGGACAGCCACGCCCCTGCCTCTGGGCTTCAGGAAATGTGCAATCCTGACCACATTCCAGCCCTAGAACTTCTATTTTGAGATGCAGGATTTCTGACTTTCCAAGAAGAAACCCAGCACCCAGGGCTTTGTGAAATAAAATAACACATATAAATGGTTTCAGACTCAGCTGAGGTCAGTCCACATCTACATGGAGGTGATGCTCGGAGTCCCCACCAGGTCAGACAGCGTTGTCTCAATTGCACCTTGAGAACGTCAGGGCTGTTTCTAATTACCCACTGTGCTTGGGGAATTCACAGTTCTGCTTTGGGTGATTGGAAACTATTTCCATCTTACCATATGTGTTTGGCTATCACTAATTGGGGAAAGTTATTTTTAGTATTTCCTCTTCTTTCCATCTTTGCAGACCTGCCCTATTTTGGGGAAAAAAAAAAAATCTAGAAAATTGTTTGGATTTTTTTTTTTTTTTAAAGAGCAATGCCAGAGATGCTGTTAAAGTTCTACAAGCAACCTTTTCCTGATCAGTGGAGAGGTCAGTAAGGAACCTGGATTCCAAGTCCTGGATTTCCTCCCACATCAGTGCTGGCATAGAGAGACAACCAAGGGTTGTCAGGTCAGTGTAAGGATCTCTGCATCCCATTCCTGCTCCAGGCAGACCCACAGTCCCCAAATTCAATAACCACACCAGCCCTGGATCTTGCTGTTTTTCTCAATATTTCAGATACTACCTGCATTCCCAAAGAACTCTGCCAAGTGTAAGTATCTTTTGAAAAACTCAATATGAAGAATTCTAATCAGGCTTTAAGTTTGTTTTACTTAAACTGTACCCAAAGCAACTTTAATTGCTATTAATTGGTCATTTGATACACAGCTTTAGAATTATTTTACTATTTGAACTGAAAGTAATCCCAGCCCATAAATATTTATTTATGTCAACATTAAGAAATACTGTTTTCTCATTGCTTGGTTTCATATTTTATCTGTGATTTACCAAAGCGTTTGTTGCTCAGTGTGTCTGACTCTTTGTGACCCCATGGACTGTAGCGTGCCAGACTCCTCTATCCATGGAATTCTCCAGGCAAGAATATTGGAGGATCTTTTCAATATAGGGGATCTTTTCAACCCAAGGATCAAACCTGGGTCTCATGCATTAGCAGGCAGATTCTTTGCAGTCTGAGTCATCAGGGAAGCCCACTTTAGGTGGTGGTGGTGAAGTCATGTCTGACTGTTGTGACCCCATGGACTGTATCTTGCCAGGCTCATCTGTCCATGGAATTCTCCAGGAAAGAATACTGGAGTGGGTTGTCATTTCCTTCTCCAATTATTTACCAAAAATAATTAAAAAAAAAAACAAACAAACAGTTTTTTCATCCAGGTAGACTGGTTGTAGTACTCAAAAACTAGTTGCTATTAGAAGCAGCTTAATTTTCTCGGGTTTTATTACTCAAAAACTTAAAATTAGAAACTCTTTGAAATATGTGATAATGTCAGAAAATTTTAATTAAAGGAGAATTAATGCACTATACACATATTACAATGACCAAAATCCAACACACTGGCACCACCAAGTGCTGTTGAGGCTGTGGAACAACAAAAAGTCTCATTCAGTGCTGGTAGGATTACAAAAGGGTGCAGTCACCACCGTTTGTCCTTTTATTATAAAACTAAACACGCTTTTACCATATGACCCAACAGTTGTGCTCCTTGGTATTTACCCAAACGAATTGAAACTGTATGTCCACACAAAAACCTGCACACAGATGTTTATAGCCACTTTAGTCATAATCACCACATCTTGGAAGCCACTAAGATGTCCTTCAGTAAACTAATGACTTAATGAACTGTGGTCCATATAGACACTGAAATATTACTCAGCACTAAAAAACAAGGAGGTATCAAACCACAAAGAGATGTGGAGGAATCTTAGGGTATATTACTAACTGAAGGAAGCCACTGTGGTAAGGCTGTATGATTCCAACTATACGAGATTCAGGAAAAAGCAAAATGATGGAGATAGCAAATGGCCTTATAGGAGGAGGGAGGGATTAATCAGCAGAGCACAGAGGACTTTAGGGCAGTGAGACTTTACATGACACTGTAGCGGTGGGTATATGTCATCATACATTTACCTAAACTCAGAAGGTACAATACCAAGTGTGAACCTTCACGTAAACTAGGGGCTTTGGATGATAATGATGTCAACACAGGTGCACTGATGATAATACATGTACCATCTAGTGTGGGATATGGACGGTGGGGAGAATCTGTGTATGTGGAGGCTATGAACCTAGAACTCACCTAAAAATACTATAAATTTTTTTTTAAAGAATTAACCAGCTCTTGTTAAAGGACCTGGTAGAAAGTTAAGCTTAAAGCATAACTATAGCTGTATTTTGATCACTGCTGTCTTCCCACTCTCACTCATTATTCTGTACGTGCAAGAAACTGACGTGCAGAAGGAGAGGCAAAGTTCTTGTTCTCAGATGCTGGGGAGAGACGCTAGTGTCACCATATCCTGCTTGTCTCATCAGCCGTGGGCTGACTTGGCCAAGTGCGTGCTCTTCCTGGGGGACCCACATCCATTGACCGATCGTGGTCGGAGACAGAGGCCCAGCCATTTCAGCCCAACCTGGTACCACTCTGATGGTCGTTTCTGCTCCAAAGCTCTCTGTAGGGCTGTTGCTATTAGTCTGCGTTGTAGTTTGACCCTTTCCTCCAAGAAATTCCACTTCCTTCATCTCCTTTCCACAGATAATGGTCTCTAATAAAAACCCTACACATCAAACTCTATCTCAGCATCTGTTTCTGGAAAACCCAACCTGTGACATCTTGGAAATTAATTACTTAAGTAATAATTGACATAATATATACTCTTACATAATACATTATTGTTAAAAAATAGCGTGGTTTAGTTTTATCATAGGGGAAACTGATTCTTTTATATAGTGACTATCAGAATGAAAGATTCATAAGCTGAATACCAAAAAATAAAAGACAGCTGAGTCTCAAAAAGTGTTTTTAACAGCTATTATGCAAATTCATCATCTCCGTTGTGTTCCTTCAAATATAAGCCACCTCTTTACTGGCAATATACTCTTTGTTGGGCTTCTCTGGTGGCTAAGACGGTAAAGAATCTGCCTACAATGCAAGAGATCCGGGTTTGAACCCTGGGTACGGAAAATCCCCTAGAGAAGGGAATGGCAACCCCCTCCAGTATCCTTGCCTGGGAAATTTCATGGACAGAGGAGCCTGTCGGGCTACAGTCCATGGGGTTGCAAAGAGTCAGACACAACTGAGTGACTAACACTTTCAACATTTTTTCATATGCCTTGTTATTCACTACCCCCTATAACTGCTTTATATTTCTTCACAACATTTTATTTGAATATCTTTATATCTCTATCTGCCTCCCCAGCACCTAGAACAGAGCGTGATACACAATAGGTGTTCAGTAAATATTGGATGAATAGATAAATGGATAGACAAATAAATGAATAAGTGACTGAGGGCCAAAGACAGAATAAAACATATTCAAACCAATAACATATTTGACTTCCCTCTTCAGAAAAATGGAGCGCAATATTAACTGGCCTCATATGAAATATTCACTATATGTACACAGGAGTATCCAGACCTCTCTGCAAACCACTTTCCTCTGTTCTCTCTCTTCTCCCAGCCTCATGCCTTTGCAGGCCGCAGGACTGCAGAACCTCAGGGAAGCTTACAGGAAGGTGTGTTCAGGGGATCAGGAGCGGTGACAGATGGCTGCATGCCCTCATTCTGCAGATCGCTCTCTATCTGTACTGCTTAAAAGCATTTTAACTAATAGACGGTGAGACGTGTATAGTCTTTCAGTCACAGCACAAGTTTCTCGAATCCCAGATTAGCGCCCAGTCCCCTAAACCTCCCCCTTCGTGGATCACAGGCTTGTCGTGGTGAAAGCGCTTGCATAACTCAGTGAAGCTATGAGCCATGTCTTGCAGGGCCACCCAAGATGAATGGGTCACAGTGAAGAATTCTGACAAAATGTGGTCCACTGGAGGAGGGAAATGGCAAACCACTCCAGTATTCTTGCCTGGACAACCCCATGGACACTATGGAAAGGCAAGAAGATATGACGCTGGAAGATGAGCCCCTCAGGTCAGAAGGTGTCCAGTATGCTACTGGGGAAGAGCAGAGAGTGATTACTAATAGCTCCAGTGAGAATGAAGCAGCTGGGCCAAAGCGGGAACTTCTTTCTCAACACTCCGCTGCTGCTGCTGCTGCTAAGTCGCTTCAGTCATGTCCGACTCTGTGCAACCCCACAGACGGCAGCCCACCAGGCTCCCCCGTCCCTGGGATTCTCCAGGCAAGAACACTGGAGTGGGTTGCCATTTCCTTCTCCAATGCATGAAAGTGAAAAGTGAAAGTGAAGTCGCTCAGTCCTGTCCAACTCTTAGTGACCCCATGGACTGCAGCCCACCAGGCTCCTACGTCCATGGGATTTTCCAGGCAAGAGTGCTGGAGTGGGGTGCCATTGCCTTCTCCCAACACTCCGCAGTGGATGGCAAAAGTAAAGTTCAATGCTGTAAAGAATAATATTGATAAGAACATGCAATGTTAGGTCCACGAATCAAGGTAAATTGGAATAACCACAACCACCCCTGAACCTCATAGCCCATAATCCTCTGGGAGGCCTTTTATTCTCCTACTGATGCTGGCTACTCTCAGAGTTCAGCGAATACTGTTTCAGAAATGGAAACCCACTCCAGTATTCTTGCCTGGAGAATCCCAAGCAGAGGAGCCTGCAGGGCTACAGTGATGGAATCGCAAAGAACTGGACATGACTGAGTGACTAGCGTGCACACACACACACACACACACATATCTTGTTTGGAGTTGGACTTTCCCCAACATTAGCTCCCTGGCTTGGAATGTGGTTGGCTCTTTTTTTTTTTTTGGTCAGACTATTTAAAGACAGGAGAATAAACCTGAAGAGGGTAAGTACAGGTGACACAAGAGGCCTGAGATAGACCTGGGACTTTGGTCATGAATCCTAGTCATCAAAACCTGGCACTCACCTTGTCGTTTTCTGACAGGATGGCAGGAAGCACCACTGATTTAAAGATTTAGTGCTATAGGGAACAACCACGCTCCAATTCCTCCGTGGAAGGAGCTGACCTAAGAATAAAACTGAAGTTCACAGAGAGGCCAACAAGCACTGTCCAGGTTCATATTTTTAGGTTCAGCTGCAGCATCTTTGTCACATCTCAAGGCTGTAATTGTCCAAAAGCTTTCTATGTGAAAAAAAAAGGATGAATATTAGTCATATGAAATCTTTGAGCTATAGGATCTTAGTTTCTAAATGAACCTTTTCCAGTTTAAGTAATTTGCAAGGGCAGGGGCATGGATTGTCACCTTTTCCATTTTTTCCTCAGAAGGAATTTCTCTTTTTTCCTTTAGAAGGAAATGAGTAGACAGAACAAATACAGAAGACCCCAAATATCGAAATCAGTAGTTTTAAATTACATAGAGTCAAACTTCTTAAGATATAATTCTACCTGTATTGCTGAAAATAGAGCTGGAAAAAAATGGCTTTTTTTCCCATTTTTGTAAGGACTGTTATCACTTCCTCTATTGTGAAGTGTCTATTATGCAGTCCTGTTGGGAATAGCTTTTCCTTTACGAGCAGCTCATCGTGCTGTCAGCACAGAGCTCCCTGGAGACCACAGCAAGACTCCAGGGGGGAGCACGGGGAGGAAAAAAGGCCCATTTCCCCCAAGGAAGGTGAGTGGAGGAAAGAACCTGATCTATCTTCTCAAGGACAAGTAGACAGAATGTAAAATCACAGCGTGAAGAACTTGACTATTCATCCATAACAACCTCTACTGTGTGTGTGTGTGTGTGTGTGTGTGTGTGTGTGTGTGTGTGTGTGTGTCACTCAGTCATGTCTGACTCTATGCAACCCCATGGAGTGTAGGCCCATGGGATTCTGTAAACCATCTGTGGGTCATTCTGGGGTACTCGATGAACGTTGACTCTGACCCAGAACTTGTCTTGCACCAGCTAATGCAGCTTACAGCAAAGGTAATATTAGGTTAAAACCAGGTTGACAGATTTCCCGTGGTATAACAGCAATGATCTATTCATAGTTGCTGGCTAGAGAGTTGTGTTGAGAAGGATTTAGGGATTATATCCCAGCTTAGTGGGAAAGAACACTGTGATCAGTGATCAATTAATGATGTCTGCTATGGTCACAAAGTTGGACATGTCAGTATTTGGCCTATGTTATAGGTTAACTGACCCTGAGTTCAATGTTTAGATTTAATCAGTCAACAAACACTTATTATTACTCATACACTGTGTGCATGGCCCTTTGTTAAATACAGTGTTGATGCAAAGATGAAAAAGACATAATTCCTAAGGAAGATCCAAATCTAGTTAGGAAGATATAGGAAAATAGACCTTTTTAACACAAATGATAATTATATCAACAGAGATGAACACAGGGTATTAAAAGAACATAAGGGAACAAAATATCAATAGAATTTTACAGGTATATTGAGATGGGGTCATGAATGATTGAGATCACAAAGTTTCTACAAAGAAAAGAAAGAATTAGAGTAGAAAATACTCACTTTAAACTCTCTTGGGCTTCCCCAGTGGCTCAGCTGTAAAGAATCTGCCTGCAGTGCAGGAGACACAGGTTTGATCCCTGGGTCAGGAAGATCCCCTGGAGGAGGGCGTGGCAACCCACTCCAGTATTCTTGCCTAGAGAATCCCATGGACAGAGGAGTGTGGTGGGCTACGGTCCATGGTGTTGCAAAGAGCTGAACACAGCTGAAGCAACTTAGCACACACACACACAGGAGACAGAAAGGCTGTAGCAGGAAGGCATAACATTGAAGCAGGAGATTAAAGAATAAAAACGGATAAGGATGTGGGATGAGGCCTGAGATGAATACACAAATGCATGATGATGCGCCATGAATTTGACCCTTAGCTTTTTTCTCCTAGAAGAGAGAAACCTGACAAATTGATAAGGCTATGTTCAGATAGATGCTCAGAGAAAATGGAAGGAGCTCTGATATGGGTTTCTATGAGAAGGGATTGGGGTAGCGGTGGAGGACTAGGGCAGAGGACAGCAGGAGAAGACAAACTGTGACTCCTGCATCCTTGGAAACTTCCAGAAAGAGACCACCAGCAGCCTGATTAGACCAGTCTTAATTGGCCTGTTGTGGCAGTGGGGTGACTTTTTGAATCTGAGACATCTGAGGGAAAAATCCCACAACAGTCTTTGTTTGACCACCTTTTTATTTTGCCAAATGGTTTATAGAATGTTTTACCCACATGCTCTTGTTACTTGACTTTTCATGTGAATTAGCCAATATTACAAAAAATTCTCAGACCTGCTTTTTTTTGGGAGGGGCAGTTGTTGGGGCTGGGTGGGCAGCCTTATCGTGAGTTTCAAATGACTTCCAATAAGTTTTCTGAATTTTTAAAAGGTGGAGTATGCAGTGTAGTTTATTTGAAAAGGCATTATTTCAGAATCAGAAGAAGCTGATATAAAAGGCAGCCTTATTCTCTAACAGTCAGTCAGTCAGTCCGTTCAGTCACTGAGTCCTGTCCGACTCTTTGCGACCCCATGAATCGCAGCACGTCAGGCTTCCCTGTCCATCACCAACTCCCGGAGTTCACTCAGCCTCACGTCCATCAAGTCAGTGATGCCATCCAGCCATCTCATTCTCTGTCGTCCCCTTCTCCTCCTGTCCCCAATCCCTCCCAGCATCAGTCTTTTCCAATCAGTCAACTCTACGCATGAAGTGGCCAAAGTACTGGAGTTTCAGCTTCAGCATCATTCCTTCCAAAGAAATCCCAGGCTGATCCCAGGACTGGTTGGATCTCCTTGCAGTCCAAGGGACTCTCAAGAGTCTTCTCCAACACCACAGTTCAAAAGCATCAATTCTTCAGCGTTCAGCTTTCTTCACAGTCCAACTCTCACATCCATACATGACCACTGGAAAAACCATAGCCTTGACTAGATGGACCTTTGTTGGCAAAGTAATGTCTCTACTTTTTAATATGCTGTCTAGGTTGGTCATAACTTTCCTTCCAAGGAGTAAGCGTCTTTTAATTTCATGGCTGCACTCAGCATCTGCAGTGATTTTGGAGCCCAAAAAATAAAGTCTGACACTGTTTCCACTGTTTCCCCATCTATTTCCCATGAAGTGATGGGACNCTGTTGCTTCCTGGCCTGCATACAGATTTCTCAAGAGGCAGGTCAGGTGGTCTGGGATTCCCATCTCTCTCAGAATTTTCCACAGTTTATTGTGATCCACACAGTCAAAGGCTTTGGCATAGTCAATGAAGCAGAAATAGATGTTTTCCTGGAACTCTCTTGCTTTTTCCATGATCCAGCCAATGTTGGCAATTTGATCTCTGGTTCCTCTGCCTTTTCTAAAAACAGCTTGAACATCTGAAAGTTCATGGTTCACATATTGCTGAAGCCTGGCTTGGAGAATTTTGAGCATTACTTTACTAGCGTGTGAGATGATTGCATTTGTGTGGTAGTCTGAGCATTCTTTGGCATTGCCTTTCTTTGGGATTGGAATGAAAACTGACCTTTTCCAGTCCTGTGGCCACTGCTGAGTTTTCCAAATCGGCAGGGATATTGAGTGCAGCACTTTCACAGCATCATCTTTCAGGATTTGAAATAGCTCAACTGGAATTCCATCACCTCCACTAGCTTTGTTTGTAGTGATGCTTTCTAAGGCCCACTTGACTTCACATTCCAGGATGTCTGGCTCTAAGTGAGTGATCATACCATCGTGATTATTTTGGTTGTGAAGATCTTTTTAGTGTAGCCTAATTCAGCGCTTCTCAAGCTTTTTGACCATGACCCAGAATATGAAATATATTTGCATCACTACCCTGTACACACATACTGATCTGGTACTGAAAAAGCAATCCTGAAACAGCACTTTTAAAATTTTTTAAATTTTCTATTCCACTTAGTGAAAAATCACTGGTCAAGACTCACTAAGTTGATTTCCTTACCTACTAGTAGGCCTCAACCTACAGCTGAGGTTTCAGGGAGGACCCTCTGTTCTCTCATTTAAGCTCTTATGGTCCTTAAAGCATTGATGAGGCCAACACTTCTATGAGAAGCCAGCCCATGACAAGCTTGCTGAGGCTACGACACTCAGACCCATGGCAGAACCCCTCTAGAGGATGGGGCAGGCTGTTCCCCTGAAGTTCTGCCCCCACGTGGGGTTCTGCTATGTCATTCAGCTCCTCCACTCCTGGGCTCATTTTTCAGTCTCTTCTAATACAGGAGGATTTTTAAAAATCCTTTTATCAGTTGTTTTTTTTTAATTGAAGTATATAGTTGACTTGACTTCCCAGGTGGCACTAGTGGTAAAGAACCCACCTGCCAATCCAGATGTAAGAGACGTGGTTTCAATCCCTGGGTTGGGAAGATCCCCTGGAGGAGGAAATGACAACCCACTCCAGTATTCTTGCCTGGAGAATCCCATGGACAGAGGAACCTGCTGGACTACAGTCTATGGGGTCGCAAAGAGTTGGACACAACTGAAGCAACCTAGCACATGCATAGTTGACTTACAATATTGTTAATTTCTGCTGTATGAGAATTCTTTTTAAAATATTCTTTTCCATTAGAGTTTATCATAGGATACTGAATAGTCTTCTTTGCAACACAGTAGGGCCTTGTTATCCATCCTATATACAAAAGCTTACATCTGCTAACCCCAACCTCCCACTCCACCCCTCCTTCACCCCCTTGGCAACCACCAGTCTGTTCACCATGTCTGAGTATGTTTCTGTTTCATAGGTGGGTTCACAGGAGAATCTTCTGAGCTTGGTCACTTCTGTTCTCTCACTGCCCCATCTCCTGGAACCAAATCTCCTGTGCCTTGAGTATCCATAGACAGGATGTCCAGGGCAGAGTAGGGCGGTGGGCAAAGCACTTATTTGGTGTGTAAAATGGACTCCAGTCGAGAGGCTGTCTTTGTTTACCTTTGTGCAGGTGAGTTTATGCATGCATACATGCTCAGTCGCTTCAGTTGTGTCAGATTCTTTGCCAACTCTGTGGACTGGGCCCGCTAGGCTACTCTGTCCATGGGATTTTGCAGGCAAGAATACTGGAGTGGGTTCCCATGCCCTCCTCCAGGGGATCTTCCCCACCCAGGGATCAAAGCCTTTCTCTTACGTCTCCTGCATTGGCAGTAGGCTCTTTATCACTAGCACCACCTAGGAAGCCCTTGTGTCTCCATAAGTCACCTTAAATCATTTTTGGAAGATAGAAACAGAAGTAAAAATTTTAAACTTATAAATAGAGGTAGTTTCACGTCCCAGGTTTTCAAAGTCAAGGACATCTTTCTCCCTGTGCAGGACAAGCTTCCAGCCTAGAAAACTACTGAGTCATCTTGGCCACCTGCACTCGTGTGTCCACTCGGAGCCTCTTCTATTCTGACAACTTTGCATCTTTTTTTCTCTGGACCCTGAAACAAGTATGTCCAAGAATCCTCCAAGAATTCAACAGACACTCTCTTCTGGTCAGAGAGCCAATGCTCACCCGACTGAGTTCAAAACAACCTTGACCTTGGGTTTTGCTTTTGCAGATTAAAAAAAAAAAAAACAAAAAGTGCCTCAAAAGCACACCAGTGAAATTCCTTCGTCATACGGATAGTATTTTTGTCCTCAGCTTTGAGTCAGAGGAGGCTTGCTAAAGGAAGAAGGAAATCTATTACACAGGCTCCCGGGAGTGAAGTTCCTCGGAGTTTGTAATTGCAAACTCGCAGTCCTCAGGGAGGAAAATCGGGCAGTGGCACTAAGATTTTGGTGACACTATGTATGTTCTTAAGGCTTTGACTTCTGTCAGTCAGCACTACAGCCTAGAGATCTTGCAACAAAAACAATTAGTTCCCAATTCCTCCTACGGATGCTCAGCATCCTAACGTGGGTGTAGCAGCTTCCTATTAGCAGACGCTCCGGTTGTTTCTATCACAAGAGCTACTGCAAATGGATGCAGGCAGATCTTCAGGGCACACTGTCGGAGCGGGGAAGTGGGGTCCAACTGCTACCTGCCTTCATGAGTCCTTTCCCAGCAAGGGTCCTCCTACATCCAGCAGCTCACGCCAACAGGAGTTTCCACAAGTAAGGTCTGGGGCGGGGCTGCTTATAAGGATCCCGTGGCCGAGAGGGGACTGAGTTCTCGCGGGATCTCGGGGGCAGCGCAAGCGCAGGCGCAGTTGCTGCTCCTGCACCAGATCAAGGCGCTGGGCGCAGCGTCTCTGCACACGGCTCTCCCACGCCATCTTGAACAGAGTATTGGGGGTGGAGCTTTTGCCGTCGTCCCCACCATTTTGCACCAGGCATCCTGTTGGGAAGCTCTGGAGATAGGCTTTTGCACCGGGTGCCCTGGGAACCAGGGAACTAGACTCAGCGCAGAGAAAACAAGGTGAGACTATCCTTTTTTATCACCTAGGTTCTATTTTTATTCCCTGGGAATTATAAATGGGCTTTGCTGGCGACAAACCCCTTCTCTTCCCTGTGTCTCCTCCTCACCGTGTGGATCGGAGAGGGCAATGAGGGCCTGAGTCCTTTTCGGTGAGTGCTTCCTGCCGAGAAAGAGTGTCTGGTAACGTTGGGTGGAAGAGGGGAACTTCTCTTCAGATCTGTTTGGTTGCCCACAGGCCTTGGCCTTGACCATACTCATCCCTGGACGACCCCCATTTGTGTAACCTTTGGGGGACAGAGGAACCCAGACAGTTTAAGGTCCCTGGCCCCTGTATGGACAAGAGAATAATACTCACGTGTCACATTTGTTCCTGAAAATGCAGGTCTCTGGCCCTTTGACCCTGATCCAGTGCTTACTGTGGGGCCTGTCTCCCTGGCCACGCTTGGGTGGTTTCTCAGAAGAGAAGCTTTGGGTCGAGGGTCACAAAAGTGGTCCAGGGGTCTGTTACCCCAGGTCATGTCTCTGGAGTTTGGGGCAGACTATTAGGTGCTGCTGGGTAACAGAGTGCCCAGCAATGTGTAGGGATTAAGGATCACGTAGGTGTATACTCTGTGTCTTCACTGACTGCTCTGATGTCCTGAACTATCCAGTATTCCCCATTGGGTTTCCTTATGGGAAGAATGGGGTTTTACAAGCTGATTGGCCTGGTCTAATAAATAATAAGGCTCTGGTCATTTAGGGTCTGTATCACAAGAGAAATTCTCAACAGGGCCTTCTGGCAGAGAGAGTACTGTTTTCTTTTCGGCTGTGTATGTCCAGGTTTTAGATGAACTATTGCAAGATTGGCTCCTTTAACTGGTCCTACCTATGCCAGGGCTCAGATCTCAGGATTCACTCCAGGGAGATGGACTTGCTCTGTCTGGGGAGGTTTGTCCTCAGTCATTAACATTATCATCTCCAGGCCCTTGTCTAAAGAGACAACAGTCTCCAGTTTGTCTCCCATTAGGTGGAGGGTAACCCCCACCAATTTATGTAAGGTATCTCTTCCTAGTAGGGGTGGAGGGCGTTCAGGAACGAACAGGAAGGAATGGATGCTCATGTGTTCATCCAGTTCCCATCCTAGTGGTAGTGGCTCTATCATTCCCCTTCTTAGGACTTCCCTGAAAACCCCATAATTTTACAGTTTTTATGACTGTTCATGAACTCCTTATTGCCAAATTCACACTTAAATTGAAGAAAGTAGGGAAAACCACTAGACCATTCAGGTATGACCTAAATCAAATCCCTTATGATTATACAGTGGAAGTGAGAAATAGATTTAAGGGTCTAGATCTGATAGAGTGCCTGATGAACTATGGAATGAGGTTCGTGACATTGTACAGGAGACAGGGATCAAGACTATCCCCATGGAAAAGAAATGCAAAAAAGCAAAATGGCTGTCTGGGGAGGCCTTACAAATAGCTGTGAAAAGAAGAGAGGTGAAAAG
>SJYQ01001646.1:0-44045 GCA_006410935.1 Redunca redunca | reverse complement strand
GCTCTAGTACTTTGGACACCTCATGCGAAGAGTTGACTCACTGGAAAAAACTCTGATGCTGGGAGAGATTGGGGACGGGAGGAGAAGGGGACGACAGAGGATGGGATGGCTGGATGACATCACAGACTCGATGGATGTGAGTCTGAGTGAACTCCGGGAGATGGTGATGGACAGGGAGGCCTGGCGTGCTGCGATTCATGGGGTCGCAAAGAGTCGGACATGACTGAGCAACTGAACTGAACTGAACTATGACTGTTCGCCTGATCTGGTGTTCAGAACCAAAAAAATGACGTTGGTGTCAACTAAGAATTCGACAGTGTTTGCCCCATATCAAATGTCAGCCAGGGCTCCTTAAGGGGTCATTTGGAGTGTCAGCTTAGGAGCCTCCTGGCTCTGTCATTCTTCATCTCTTTGGATCATTTGCTGTCAAGGGTAATAGTTGAGATCTACCATTTCTACCCCTTTGAGGGGATCATGAGGACATTCTCTCTTTCCTGTTAACTTATGTCTACTTATGGCACACTGATTAGGTCCTGGTTTCCTTGGCTTTCTATCCCTTATTGGGGGCTGAGGTTATTCACCAGGGTTAAAACGTCTCCGGACAGTTAGTCCAGATTCCTATGCTCTCCAGTTGACACTGGAGGTAAATAGCCAGTGTGTGGTCTTTCCTACAGGCCTTTTTATCGTTTGCCTCTTAAGAGCTGCTCACAGGTATCCCCAGATCACTTCAGAGAAACTCATGCTGACTGGACAAGGTCAGGTCACTGGTCGCATGCCTACCTTGGAACCCTTTCACACTCAGGTGTCCCTGATGCCTTTTCCTGAACTTGGATTGAGTGTCCTTGTTCTCTTCTGTCATGCATACTCGTTACCTGGGCTTTTTCCTGGTTTCACCTCTTGACTCAGAGGACTGCCCTTGCACTTTCACTAAACTGGAAGTAATGATGGAGAATGATACTGTTGACCCCCAAGGTTGGCAAGGACAACAAAAAGCTGGTGCAGCCACTACACCATGTACAGAGGTCAAGAGGACAGCACTACTGGTGAGACCACAAGCAGGACTGCTGGGGTTCTGTATCGTCCACAAGCCCCCACTGTCCCCAGGTGTCCAGCACTGTGGGGGCCAACCAGAGGCAGCAGACAGACACACATGAGTTTCAGTCTTCGATCCCCAGTGATGCCACAGTGTGACCCCCTCAGAGGGGCACAGTCCAGATGACTATGGGGGTTATGCTGGGTGCATGCCACACATGGGTAGGAGGTTATTGGGCAGAGTTGCTCTGAATTCAGCCAGAGGCCACCACCATTCTATCTGTCAGAGTGTACTCAGAGATTAGAGTCAGTCATCCTTGCAGGAGCTTCCCAAAGCCACTTGGGCCAAGCCTGGAGCTTAGCCGACAAGTGCAGGCAAAAAGGCTATGACCTGTTTTATCTGGGTCACCAGAGTTTGTTATTAACCGCCCTGCGTCAGTCCTCAGTAAGATTCTTCCTGCCCTGTATTGTTTAAGCCAATAAAATGAGAAGAGCTTGATTGAGAAGCAAAGAAAAGCTTTATTCTTTGACCAAAGAATGGAGAGGTGGGAGCTTGTGCTCTAGAGCAGCAGTCCTCAACCTTTTTGGCACCAGGGACTGGTTTCATAGACAATTTTTCCATGGACTGTATTAGGTAGGAGGGATGGTTGTGGGATGATTTGAGCACATTGCATTTATTGAGTTCGTTAAGCAAGAGGCAGAGCTCAGGCAGTAATGCAAGTGATGAGGAGCAACTGTTAATACAGATGCTTTGCTTGCATCTGTACTTGTCCATGGCCCTGAGGGATAGGGACCCCTGCTTTAGAGTATATGCTCCCCAAAAGGCTATAGGCAAGGCTGCTTTTTAGGATTCTTTTAAGTGAAGAGAAGAGTGGGATTTTGCAGTTTGGGCACAGCTGTGTTACTCATGCTCCAGATCCAAATGTTGCACAGCATCTCTGCACACGGCCCATTGTTGCCATCTTGAATTGAAGTGCCAAGTACAGCACTTCTGCACACACTCTACCAAGTTGATGTGTTGGTGCAGCCATTTTGTACTAGAAACTTTGGTCTGAAGTACTGGGTGTGAGGCCCATGGTTCCCTGTGAGCAAGTGAAATTAGATTAAGCACAAAGGAAAAAGAAAAGAAGGTTAAACTTTATTTTATTGCCCATATTCTTATTCCTCAAGAATTGTTAATGGACTTTGCCAGTGACAATACCTTCATTTTTAGCCATAAGAGTAGAGTGACATGTTGTTGACAAAGATAATTACAGTAATCCTTCTTATCTCTGTATCCACATCCTTTTGCCATGGAGCTTGGCCACTCCTGTCTCCCAGGAAATTCATTTCCCCACTCTTGGAACTGGGCTAGCTTGTGACTCACTTTGGCCAATAGAATTTGGAAAGGGGACTTCTGTGGTCGTCTGGTGGTTAACAATCCGCTTTCCAATGCAGCAGACGTGGGTTCGATCCTTGGTCAGGGAAGTAGGATTCCCCATGCTAGAGGGCAACTAAGCCTGCATGGTGCAACCATTGAGTTCACAGTTAAGAGCCCACATATGGCAACTAAGACCTGACACCACAGATAAATAAAATTTTTGTTTTAAAAAAGAACATGGAGAAAGGACTTCCAAATCTCTTAAAGTCTCAAGTTTCCAAAGTCCCTGAAATGAAGACTCCCTCCTGCACATGAGCATTATGTCTGTCTCCCTCCCTTTCCTCTTTATCTCCCTCCCGCCACCCCACTTTCAGAGCCCACAGTCCTCCAGGTAAAGAAGCCTGAGCTAACAACCTCTATGTCAGTTGAGACTAGCCAACAGCCAGTACACATGAGGAAGGCCAAGTGGAACTGGCAGATGATTACAGCCACGTGTATGACTCGAAGCGAGAGCAGGAATGTCAAGCTAAGTTATCCCAGTCACCAGCCCAAGGACCAACTGCTGTGTGAAAGTACTAATTTTTGAGAAGATTTATCATGTAACAGTGGACCACTGATGCCTCAGGAAGTAGTTTCTCTCAGAAAGACTTTGAAACAATGAACAGTGTGTTCACCCTGCAAGCCCATAATATCTTTTAACGCAGTCTGTGGACTCAAGTTTCCTGAGCAAGTGCAGTTGGGCTTGTGTTGGATTTAGCAGGAGGTGTTGGGTATTGTAGCTATTAGATAGACCTTAACCCTGACCACACTACAAGCCTGGCTGGCCATAAGCAGTCCCACTTCCAGAAAGACAACAGGCTGCTTAGTGTTTGTCTGAGTGGTGGCCTTATGAGAGATTCTCTGCACAAGGCATCACATGTCACTCATGGATGGTTTCCATTGTTGAAAAAATCTACTCTTCAGTCATCCTTTCTGGCACATGCTATAAAGAAAGCTGAGTGCCAAAGAATTGATGCTTTTGAACTGTGGTGTCAGAGAAGACTCTTGAGAGTCCCTTGGACAGCAAGGAGATTCAACTAGTCCATCCTAAAGGAAATCAGTCCTGAATATTCATTAAAAGGACTGATGCTGAAGCTGAAAGAGGAGAGTGAAAAAGTTGGCTTAAAGCTCAACATTCAGAAAACTAAGATCATGGCATCCGGTCCCATCACTTCATGGCGAATAGATGGGGAAGCAGTGAAAACAGTGGCTGACTTTATTTTTCTAGGCTCCAAAATCACTGCAGATGGTGATTACAGCTGTGAAATTAAGACGCTTACTTCTTGGAAGGAAAGTTATGACCAACCTAGACAGAATATTAAAAAGCAGAGACATCACTTTGTCAACAAAAGGTCCTTCTAGTCAAGGCTATGGTTTTTCCACTGGTCATGTATGGATGTAAGAGTTGGACTGTGAAGAAAGCTGAGCGCCAAAAAATGGATGTTTTTGAACTGTGGTGTTGGAGAAGACTCGAGAGTCCCTTGGACTGCAAGGAGATCCAACTAGTCCATCCTAAAGGAGATCAGTCCTGGGTGTTCATTGGAAGGACTGATGTTGAAGCTGAAACTCCAATACTTTGGCCACCTGATGTGAAGAGCTGACTCATTTGAAGAGACCCTGATGCTGGGAAATATTGAAGGCAGGAGGAGAAGGGGACAAGAGAGGATGAAATGGTTGGGTGGCATCACTGACTCAACGGACATGAGTTTTTAAGTAAGCTCCAGGAGTTGGTGATGAACAGGGAAGCCTGGCATACTGCAGTCCATGAAGTCACAAAGGCTCAGCTACAACTGAGCAACTGAACTGAACATTCTTCCCAGTACAAGGAAGGGAAATCAGTCTGAAACTGCCCTGGTTAGCTTCACATGGCTCAAAGGAAAGGATACATTTGATCTCAATGAACCAGAACACCAGGTTTTTCAAGGTCAAGAAAATCAACTTAATGTGTTGCAATTGGCATTTTTTAAAAAGGTATTTGTATACTTATGTTCACTGCACTGTTATTCACAACAGCCCAGAGATGGAAGCAACTCAAGTGTTCATCGACAGATTAATGGGTAAACAAAATGTGTTTATACACACAATGGAATATTATTCAGCTTTGAAAAGGATGGAAATTCTGACATGGGCTACAACACAGATGAACCTTGAGGACGTTTGTGAAATAAGACTTTCACCAAAAATAAAAATAAAAGCAAAATCCACTTGTATGAGAAATCTATAGAGTACTCAAATTCATAGACACAGAGAATAGAATGGTGGTTGTCAGGAGCTGGGGTTGAGGGGAAGAGGATTATTGTTTAACTGGGACAGAATTTCAGTTTGAGATGATGAAAATGTTCCGGATGGTGGTGATGATTCCACAACAATGTGAATGTAATTAATATCACAGAACTGTATGCTTAAACATGGTGAACTTTATGCCTTGTATATTTTACCTCAATAAAAAATCAGAATGAAATAGAATAAGGTACAGGTTACTTGGATGGATTCACTGTGTGAAAAGTCAACAATTCAGAGTGTGTGTGTGTACGTGCATGTGTGTAACACATTTCTGGTTGTGGTTTTTTAAAAATTGAGAAAACAATGCTAGAGGCAAGTTTCCATTTCCCATCGTTGTGGTTCTTTACTTTTTGAATTTGGTATACTTTTCCCAATGGAAGTGATTTAATTTTGACATTTAGTTATTCAAGCAGAAAAATCCTTTCCCTTGGGCCTTCTCTTCATCATAATCATTTTTCTCCATCTGACTGCCCATGGTAACTAGATTTCACATGCTAGATTAGCCAGGAAATTCATGTACAGACATTCTGTCATCTTGCTCTGTGGACTGTTCATGAAAGCATTGACATACGTTGTGCCGAGTGATTATGACGTGGGATTTATGCTTCAGTGCAGAAAAACTAGAATTTCCCTAAATCTTAGAGTGTAAATCTTAATTTAAAAATTCCTTGGTGGTTATGGTCTTTAAACCTCTCTTACTTGTAGGCGTCTTCTCTGTAACATCCAAAACAGCAGGTTGTTCATCTCATGCATGAATGCTTCAGAGACAGTGAAGGACCCCAGTTCATTACTAAATAGTTTCAATTGTAGAAAGAGTATAAGAACAGTTACATCATGTACTCAGGGAGATAAACCCTTGTCAAAAAGAAGGCATGACAGAGAAAGATTTGTAATCATGCAAAAAGATTGCATGATTATTGTATAATCATAATATAGAAAAAGAAACTCAGAGACAAAATATTGACCTTTAATGTATGAAGACGTGGATTTTTCAGTGATTTCCTACAATATACTTGAACTGGAATATAATACACAGCACCCTAGACACTGCCCTTGGCCAGTACTCCACTGGAGCTTTAGATGTCTCCAAATTCCAAGAAATTAAAACACTTTTATGTTAAATAAACCAGATAAAGACAAAGTATGTTATCACATATGTGGAATCTAAAATAAACAGCAATGAATATAACAAAACAAAAATAGACTCACAGAGAACAAATTAGAGGTTACCAGAGGGGAGAGGAAAGCAGTGAGGGGCAAGTTAGGGGTAGGTAATTAAGAGGTACAAGCTACTATGTACAAAATAAATAAGATACAAGGATATATTGTACTGTACAGAGAATAGCCAATATATTATGATAGCTATAAATGGAGTATAACCTTTAATAATTGAATTATTTTAAGAAAAACAGGATATTGATTTATACTAAGTCTTGGAGTATGATTAACAATATGCAGCTTTGGAAATGCATACTAAATCATATGCTAAATATATTCAAATTTAGGGTTACCACCATAATATTTAAATGTGATAAAAATAAGCTAACTCAAATTCTTTGTGGAATTAAGTGGGATTATTAAATTATAGATACATTTAAGTTCTAGAAGAATAAAACTTACCTGGAACCAAGCACACACACAAAAATCTCCCTAATATATCTCATAACTCTTCTTAACAAACTAATTCATCTACTTTTTGCTGGGGAAAGTTCTGAGAAATACCATTCCACCATTATTAGGAGTAGGATTATATATTTCAGAGAGTTCTATTTTTCCCATCTTTGTAAACAGATATAAACTCGAATTCTGCCTTTGTTTCTCTGACTTCCTCTTCTCAGTCCCAAGAAGGGATCCTTAGGTTGAGATACAGGCTTTATTTTACTAAACAAATTTATAGAAATTTATTAGGAAAATTGTCTTTGATAAAGCAGCTATGATTCTGCTTTGAAGGATAAGCTGTTATGCCTCGAAAATGTGAGGAATAATAATAAAAACTGAAAGCTTTTCCCCAAAGATTAGGAACAAGTTAAGGATACTTGGTTTTGCTACTTCTATTCAATAACACATTGGAAATTTTATCCAGAAGAAATTAAAGAAGATTTAAGCAATATAAAGACATCCCATGTTTATGCATAAGAAGACTTAGTATTATTAAGGTGGCTATTGGACTGCAAGGAGATCCAGCCAGTCCATCCTAAAGGAGATCAGTCCTGGATGTTCATTGGAAGGACTGATGCTGAAGCTGAAACTCCAATACTTTGGCCACCTCATGCAAACAGTTGACTCATTGGAAAAGACCCTGATGCTGGAAGGGATTGGGGGCAGGAGGAGAAGGGGATGACAGAGGATGAGATGGCTAGATGGCATCACCAACTCGATAGACATGAGTTTGGGTAAACTCCAGGAGTTGGTGATGGACAGGGAGGCCTGGTGTGCTGCAATTCATGGGGTCGCAAAGAGTCGGACATGACTGAGTGACTGAACTGATACTCCATAAAGCAATCTACAGATTCCATGCAATTCGTGTCAAAATTCCTCCTACCTTTCTTTGCAGAAATAGAAAAGCTGGTTCTAAGTTCATACATAATTGCAAGAGACACAGACTAGGCAAAACATCTTGAAAAGTTGAAGGACTCACGCATCTCAATTTCAGAACTTACTACAAATCTACCGCAATCAAGACCATGTAGTGCTGACAAGGATAGTCATAAGGACCAATAAACTATAATCAAGAGTCCAGAAATAAACCTATATCTCTGTGACCAATCTGTTTTCAACAAGAGTGTCAAGATCATTCAATATGGAAATAATAGTTTCTCAGCAAATGGTCCTAGAACAACTGGATAAACCATATAGAAAAGAATGAAGTTTGACACTGCTCACACCATCTACAGAAATTAATTCAAAATGGGTCAAAGACATGAATACAAGAGCTAAGACTATAAAACTCTTAGGAGAAAACATAGTAAATTTTCATATTCTTGAATTTAGCAAAAGATTGTTAGATGTGACACCAAATTCACAAACAACAAAAGAAAAAATACATTTAAGTTCATCAAGATTAATAATGTGTGCATCAAAAGACAGTATCAATAAAGTGAAAGTGTGACCCACAAAATGGGAGAAAACTTTGCCATTCATATACATGGTAAGGACCTAGTGTCTAGAAGTAAAGAACTGCTATAACTTGAGGACAAAAAGACAAGCAGTTCAGAGAACAAAAAACAAGGGGTGAATAGATGTTTTATCAAAGAAGACATAAAATGATGACTAAGTACATGAAACAGTGTCATCCAGGAAATCAAACTCACAAGATGCCATTTCACACACTATAGGATGGCTAGAATAAAAAATATTAAGTGTTGGTGAGGATATGGAAAAAGTTAAACACTTGGACATTGCTGGTGAGAATGTGAAATGGAGCAGTCGCTATGGAAAACAATTTGGCAGTTCCTCAAGAAATTAAATGTAGCATTACCATATGATGCAGCAATTCCAGTCCTAGGTATATTCCCCAAAGAACTGAAATAGAAGTGCACATAAAAAACTTGTACACAAAATGTTCATAGCAGCACTCTTCATTATAGCCAATAAACGGAAACAGCCCAAATGTCCTTCAGGTGATGAATAGATAAGCAGTTTGGTACATTGACACAATGAAATGAAATGAAGCTATAAAAAGAAAAGAAGCACTGTACATGGTACTGAACCTGGAAAACAGTGCTAAGTAAAAGAAAGCAGACATAAAAGATCACACATTGTATGATTCTGTTCATGTGAAATATACAGAAGAGGGCAATCTGTAGAGACAGGAAGCAGGTTAGTGGTTGCCAGAGGCTGGAGGAAGGGGGAGTAGAGAATGACTGCTTAATGGATATGGGGCTTCTTTTAGTGAGGTGAGAAAAGTGTTCTGGAGCCAGTTAGTGCTGATGGTCACACAAGATTGTGAGTGTACGAAAATCCACTAATTTGTACACTTTAATGGTTAAGTGGTGAATTTTATTCTATGTGGATCTCGCCTTAATTTTTTTTAATGTGATGAAACCTGGAAAACTGTGATTTGGGGGTATGCTAACTTTGATATCTAATAGTCATAAATAATTCTGAGTGTTTGGTTTTGTTTCAAAATTATTCGCTCGTTGATATCTTTTTAAATATCCAAACACCGCTAGAACGTATTACATTTTGTACCAAATGGTAAACCCTGAAGTTGGCTCTCTATATTTGTGTAAGTCAAAAAATTAAAAATATGAACAGCAAAGAGGATTTCTTCAATTTAAGACAGGACTAGGCAAACTACAGTCAGCTGCCTGTTTTCATACAGCCCACCCCCCAAAAAAATTTTTTACATGTCTTAATACTGATAAAAGCAACAAAACATATTTCTTGGCATACATACATTACAAAAAATTAAGATTTCAATTTTATTAAAACATAGTCATGATCATTTGGTTATGGATTGTCAATAACTTTTCCTGCTGCATCAGCAGATTTCAATAGTTAAAGACTATGAAACAGCACTTAGAACATTGACCTGCTTAAACTGGTTCTGCTTCCTTAAATAGGTTGTTGATTTGGTCTGGAGCCAAACATGTATGTCTCTAAGGTAGGCCTGTATGTTGTTCAGTCATCAAGTTGTGTCTGACTCTTTGTGACTCCATGGACTGCAGCATGCCAGGCCTTCCTGTCCCTTGCCATCTCCCAGAGTTTGCCCAAGTTCATGCCCAATGAACTGGTGATGCCATCCAACCATCTCATCCTCTGTCACCCTCTTCAATCTTTCCCAGCATCAGGGTCTTTTCCAGTGAGTTGGCTGTTTGCATCAGGTGGCCAGAGTATTGGAGCTTCAGCATCAGTCCTTCCAATGAATATTCAGGGTTGATTTCCTTTAGGGTTGACTGGTTTGATCTCCTTGCTGTTCAAGGAACTCTCAAGTGTCTTCTCCAGCGTTACAGTTCAAAACAATCCATTCTTTGGCACTCAGCCTTCTTTATGGTCCAGCTCTGACATGCAGGACTCACATGAGACTTACCTTACTTGATTTCAAAACTGAAACTCTAATAATGAAGACAGTGTGGTATTATTGTCATAGGATAGAAATAGGAATCAACAGACATAGAGATCTGTGGAGAAGAATATATGGTCCAGAAACAGATGCACATTTATATGGCAAGTTGATTTGCTTAAGATATTAAGGTAGTTCAGTGGGGAAAGAATAAAGTTTTCAATTGTTGAATATCCACTTGGATAAAAATTAACCTTCACCCTTACCTCATACTATATATTAAACTTAAAATGAGTGATAGATGTAAAAGTTAACACTGTAAAATTTCTAGGAAAAAAATGTAGGAAAATCTTTGCAACCTTGTGGTAGGCAGAGATTTCTTAAAACACCAAAAATGGGTCATTAAAGAAGAAAGTGACAAATTAGACTTAATCAAAATTAAAATTGTCTGCTCTTCAAAATAAAAAAGAAAATGCAAAGATATGTTAGCAGAAGGAATTTTTTACAAAAAAGAATTTCTTAACAACTCAGTAATAAGACACATAATCCAGTTTAACGTGGGTAAGATATTTAAATGAAAACTTCACCAAAGAATATACACAAATGCCAAGTGAGCCCGGGAAGTGCTGCTCCATGTCAACAGTCCTCTGAAGCACAGGAGATGCCTCTGCATACCAATGGGGATGTCTAATTAAAAACTTAAAAATATTAAGGGTTGGGGTGGTTATGAGGCAAACAAAACTCCCATTGATTGTTGGTGAATATGTAAAATAGTATAACCATGTAAGAAAACAGCTTGGCAATTTCTTACAAAGTCAGATATACCCTTACCATGTGACCCAGTTATTCTACTTCCAATATTTTATCCAAGGGAAAAATAACATATGTTCAAAGACCTATACGGTAAAGTTCACAGCAATTTCACCCATCACAGCCCCAAACAGAAAATAAGTGTCATTGGAAAACAATCTGGTAATCTCTTACGAAACTAAATATATTCTTACCATATGATCCAGTGCTATGCTCCTTGGTATTTACCCAAAGGAGTTGAAAACTCATGTCCACATAGAAACCTGCACATGGATGTTTATAGTACCTTTATTCTAACCCAAACTCCAATACTTTGGCCATCTGATGCAAAGAACTGATTCATTTGAAAAGACCCTGATGCTGGGAAAAATTGAAGGCGGGAGGAGAAGGGGACAACAGAGGATGAGATGGTTGGATGGCATCACCGACTCAATGGACATGAGTTTGGGTAAACTCCGGGTGTTGGTGATGGACAGGGAGGCCTGGCATGGTTCAGTCCATGGGGTTACAAAGAGACACAACTGAGCAACTGAACTGAACTGAATTCATAATTGCCAAATCTTGGGAGTAAAAAGATGTCCATCAGTGATTGGATGGATTAATGCACTGTGGTCCATCCAGACACTGGAATATGATTCAGCACCAAAAAGAAATGAGCTATGAAACCACAAAGAGATGTGGAGGAATCTTAAGGGTGTATTACTAACTGAAAGATGACAGGCTGGAATGGTTACATACTATATGCTTCCAATTATATGATGATCAAGAAAAGGCAAAACTATGGAGACACTGGAGAGGAGATGAGTGGAAGGAGCACAGATGATTTTTAGGGCAGTGAAAGTGCTCTGTATGATGTTATAATGGGTCCAGGACATGTTTGTTCAAATCCATAGAATATACAATACCAGGAGTACATCCTAAGGTAAACAGCGAACTTTGGATAATTATGATGTGTCCATGAAAAAGACATCTTTTTTGGGTGTTAGTTCTAAAAGATCTTGTAGGTCTTCATAGAACCATTCAACTTCATCTTCTTCAGTGTTACTGGTTGGGGCATAGACTTCGGTTATTGTGATATTGAATGGTTTGCCTTGGAAATGAACAGAGACCATTCTGTCATTTTTGAGATTGCATCCAGGTACTGCATTTCAGACTCTTTTGTTGACCATGATGGCTACTCCATTTCTTGTAAGGGATTCCTGCCCACAGTAGTAGATATAATGATCATCTGAGTTAAATTCACCCATTCCAGTCCATTTTAGTTCGCTGATTCCTAGAATGTTGATGTTCACTCTTGCCATCTCCTGTTTGACCACTTCCAATTTGCCTTGATTCGTGGACCTAACATTCCAGGTTCCTATCCAATATTGCTCTTTATAGCATCGGACCTTGCTTCTATCACCAGTCACATCCACAACTGGGTATTGTTTTTGCTTTGGCTCCATCCCTTCATTCTTTCTGGAGTTATTTCTCCACTGATCTCCAGTAGCATATTGGGCACTTAACCTGGGGAGTTCGCCTTTCAGTATCCTATCTATCATTTTGCCTTTTCATACCGTTCATGGGGTTCTCAAGGCAAAAATACTGAAGTGGTTTGCCATTCCCTTCTCCTGTGGACCACATTCTGTCAGACCTCTCCACCATGACCCGCCTGTCTTGGGTGGCCCCACATGGCATGGCTTAGTTTCATTGAGTTAGACAAGGCTGTGGTCCGTGTGATCAGATTGGCTAGTTTTCTGTGATTATGGTTTCAGTGTGTCTGCCCTCTGATGCCCTTTTGCAACACCTACTGTCTGTCTGGGGTTTCTCTTACCTTGGTTGTGGGTTATCTCTTAATGGCTGCTCCAGCAAAGTGCTGCTGCTGCTCCTTACCTTGGACTAGGGGTATCTCCTCAGGGCTGCCCCTCCTGACCTTGAACGTGGTCAAAAAAAAAATGTCCTTCTCATTATAGGGGACTGGAATGCAAAAGTAGAAAGTCAAGAAACACCTGGAGTAACAGGCAAATTTGGCCTTGGAGTACGGAATGAAGCAGGGCAAAGACTAATAGAGTTTTCCCAAGAGAACACATGGGTCATAGCAAACACCCTCTTCCAACAACACAAGAGAAAACTCTACACATGGACATCACCAGATGGTCAACACCGAAATCAGATTGATTATATTCTTTGCAGCCAAAGAATCGTAGAAGCTCTATACAGTCAGCAAAAACAAGATCAGGAGCTGACTGTGGCTCAGATCATGAACTCCTTATTGCTAAATTTAAACTTAAATTGAAGATAGTAGGAAAACCACTAGACCATTCAGGTATGACCTAAATCAAATCCCTTATAGTTTATACAGTGAAAGTGAGAAATAGATTTAAGGGACTAGATCTGATAGAGTGCCTGATGAACTACGGATGGAGGTTCGTGACATTGTACAGGAGACCAGGATCAAGACCATCCCCAAGAAAAAGAAATGCAAAAAAGCAAAGTGGCTGTCTGAGGAGGCTTTACAAATAGCTGTGAAAAGAAGAGAAGCGAAAAGCAAAAGAGAAAATGAAAGATATAAGCATCTGAATGCAGAGTTCCAAAGAATAGCAAGGAGAGATAAGAAAGCCTTCCTCAGCGATCAATGCAAAGAAATAGAGGAAAACAACAGAATGGGAAAGACTAGAGATCTTTTCAAGAAAATTAGAGATACCAAGGCAACATTTCATGCAAAGATGGGCACAATAAAGGACAGAAATGGTATGGACCTAACAGAAGTAGAAGATATTAAGAAGAGGTGGCAAGAGTACACAGAAGAACTGTACAAAAAAGATCTTCACGACCCAGATAATCACAATGGTGGGATCACTCACCTAGAGCCAGACATCCTGGAATGTGAAGTCAAGTGGGCCTTAGAAAGCATCACTACAAACAAAGCTAGTGGAGGTGATGGAATTCCAGTTGAGCTATTTCAAATCCTGAAAGATGATGCTGTGAAAGTGCTGCACTCAATATGCCAGCAAATTTGGAAAACTCAGCAGTGGCCACAGGACTGGAAAAGGTCAGTTTTCATTCCAATCCCAAAGAAAGGCAATGCCAAAGAATGCTCAAACTACCGCACAATTGCACTCATCTCACATGCTAGTAAAGTAATGCTCAAAATTCTCCAAGCCAGGCTTCAGCAATACGTGAACCGTGAACTTCCTGATGTTCAAGCTGGTTTTAGAAAAGGCAGAGGAACCAGAGATCAAATTGCCAACATCCGCTGGATCATGGAAAAAGCAAGAGAGTTCCAGAAAAACATCTATTTCTGCTTTATTGACTATGCCAAAGCCTTTGACTGTGTGGATCACAATAAACTGTGGAAAATTCTGAAAGAGATGGGAATACCAGACCACCTGACCTGCCTCTTGAGAAATCTGTATGCAGGTCAGGAAGCAACAGTTAGAACTGGACATGGAACAACAGACTGGTTCCAAATAGGAAAAGGAGTACATCAAGGCTGTATATTGTCACCCTGCTTATTTAACTTCTATGCAGAGTACATCATGAGAAACGTTGGGCTGAAGGAAGCACAAGCTGGAATCAAGATTGCCAGGAGAAATATCAATAACCTCATAATATCAATGCAAATGACACCACCCTTATGGCAGAAAGTGAAGAGGAACTAAAAAGCCTCTTGATGAAAGTGAAAGTGGAGAGTGAAAAAGTTGGCTTACAGCTCAAGATTCAGAAAACGAAGATCATGGCATCCAGTCCCATCACTTCATGGGAAGTAGATGGGGAAACAGTGGAAACAGTGTCAGACTTTATTTTTTGAGCTCCAAAATCACTGCAGATGGTGATTTCAGCTATGAAATTAAAAGACGCTTACTCCTTGGAAGGAAAGTTATGACCAACCTAGATAGCATATTAAAAAGGAGAGATATTACTTTGCTAACAAAGGTCTGTCTAGTCAACGCTAGGGTTTTTCCAGTGGTCATGTATGGATGTGAGAGTTGGACTGTGAAGAAAGCTGAGTGCCGAAGAATTGATGCTTTTGAACTGTGGTGTTGGAGAAGACTCTTGAGAGTCCCTTGGACTGCAAGGAGATCCAACCAGTCCATTCTAAAGGAGATCAGTCCTTGGTGTTCATTGGAAGGAATGATGCTGAAGCTGAAACTCCAATACTTTGGTCACCTCGTGTGAAGAGCTGACTCATTGGAAAAGACTCTGATGTTGGGACGGGTTGGGGGCAGGAGGAGAAGGGGACGACAGAGGATGAGATGGCTGGATGGCAACCCTGACTCGATGGACATGAGTCTGAGTGAACTCCGGGAGTTGGTGATGGACAGGGAGGCCTGGCGTGCTGCGATTCATGGGGTCGCATAGAGTCGGACACGACTGAGCGACTGAACTGAACTGAACTGATGTGTCAGTGCAATCAACTGTCACACATGTACCATCTGATGGGGGGTGCTGGAAGTGGGAGTGGTGTGAATTGTTGGTGGGGGTAGAAAGTATATTGGGAAACCTATGTACCTGACTCTTAATTTGCTGTAAACCTAACATTTCTCTTAAAAAAGCTGCACCGTGTTCTTGTAGAGCAGACCAAGAATTAATACTGGTTATGTTTTCTTGTAGTGGCTGTATTGGTCTGCACCACAGAATACCACAAACTGGGGGACTTTGAGCCATGGAAATTCATTTTCTTACAGATTTGGAGGCATAATGTCCAAGATCAGGTGTTCTCAGGGTTAGTTTTTGGCGAGAGTCTCTGCTTACAGAAGGCCCCTTCTCTGTGTCCTCATACGGCCTTCCCATTGAGAACACACATAAAGAAAGATGCTACAGCTGCCAAATTTCCATCTGCAAAATGTGGACTTAACATCCATCTCACAAAGTTAAGAGAATTAAATGAAATTATGTATGAAAGTGATTGGCAAAATACCTTGAACAGAGTAAGTCCTCAATAAGTGGGCATTACAAATATTATCCCCTACAAGGAAACTCTTCAAAACATCTTTGTTTATGAATCTGAGATCTTAACAAGAACTAGATATAAAATTGTATTGATTTATAGTCATTTCAATTTTTTCTCCTTTGGAAATGATTTATCTAAACAATAGTTAACAAAGTTCTTTTATTTAAAATTTGCTAATGGAGAAATAAGACATGTAACACTTCAATAAATTAATTTATTTTGATTGAAGTACAAAAATGAATGTAATTCTGCATTATCTAGGCAGCTAAGGAGCTGTTCAGTATATGTCACATAGTCTTGCTCACCTAATTGCTTGGTCACAGCTGCATAAAACCTTTTTAAAATTCTATGCAAATCACAAGTTTAAAAGCATCAGTTATATGTATGCAGAAAGGCTACAAGAGAAAAAGGACTTTGCTTTACTGTACCCCAAAGAAGGCTACCAGCTCTGAATATTTCACTTCAAAAGCTTCTTTCAAAATACTAGAGAAAAAAAGAGTGAAAGTCAGAGGAGTGTTTTTCACTTGGAGTCTGCAGTCAAGGGCTACTCCTGCTGCCATAGCAACTGGACTGCTAGGTGGCTTTGCAAAGGAAGCATCTCACCAGACCAGCTGCCTGTGGCAGCTGCCCTCATTTGCATCTTTCTCAGTCAAGTTGCTTCCAAAATGTTTCTAGAACATCGATCTCAGTTTCATGAAACCTCAGTTATAACCCCTCTCTGTTCCTCTCTAGCACACAGCCAGCTCCACTCAACAAAATTCAAACCTTGCTCAGCTCTCCCCCTCCCTTCCTGCCCTGGTAGAAGATAGTGATTTATCATGTGATGAACCAAAGATTGCTGGGGACCTAAGAGATGGCCCTCTTGCATCTTAAAATGGAATGCTGGGCAGAGACCTGTTCAGAGTTTTCGTTTTGAGGCTCCCAATTATTTTAACCAAGACTGGTACTTGGAGAATGGAAGTAGGAAGGCATAGTAGTTGCAGCCTTACACTGTAGTTACTTACGCCTGTTTCCAGATGCACTCCCTGTCCCACCTCCTCTCACCCACCCACCATGGGAAAAAAAACTCTGAGGCAGAGTTTCTATGCAGGAGTTTATCAGGGAGCACCACGTGTGCGAGACAGGGAAGCAGGTTGGGGCAGAAGGAGCAGTTCAGCTGCAGTTCACTTGCATTAGGGGCTCAGCTGACCCTGCAGGTGCTACAGAGCTGCTGTGGCCCTTCAGGGTCAGCCACCCTTTGTCAGGAATTTGGGCAAAATCAGTGTGTCACTGAGACCTACAGCTCAAGGTCATTAGGATTGTAGGAACTCAGAGGTCCCACAGTTTTGCTGGCACCTGGGAACAAGCCACCTGGTGGTGCAGACGGTGCTGGGCTGTGAGTGTGCAGGCAAACAGAACGGCACACTCAGATGTGGCTAGATATGCAATACAGTGAGGACTCCTGTTCTTGCAAGTTGCTCCAGAAGCAACTCCAGACATCTGTCCAGGACTTTGGCGCTTGATGCTGAAATTGTAAAGAATTACTCAAAAGGTGTTCTTCCAGAGAGGAAAGCCCTAGGACCTGGGTGTTTCTATACCTACTTCCTGATCGGGAATTCCAGTTATTAATGTATAGAGCTGTGATTTTTGTGTGCCATTCACATTGGTCTTTTTAACATTGCTTTGAGCTTACTGTTGAGTTTATTATACTGGGGATTTTTTTTTTTTTTCCCAAAAATGAGTGCAATTTTCCCTAAATTCATGTATACAAAAACAAGGGAAGTTGCTTGAGGGCTGATTCAAATTGTTCTACTTAAAAACATTCTTAAAAATATATAGCAAAGTTATGCTAGTACCATAGTTTTATTTTTCTTTTTTGTTTTTGAAAGTTGAAGACAAGTCCTTTATAAAGACCATAACAGTGAAGACTGGTGCACTTCAAAAAAAATCACTATAAACTCAATTTTTAAATTTTATTTCACATATACAGACACAAAATTTGGAGAAATACAACAATGAGAACTAAATTCTGTAGGTATTCACTACACTTCATACTTTTTCACTGCCACTGTGCATTGTACAAAAGAAAATGGTTTCATAGTTGATTCAAAAGTAGATGCCAATGTTTCATGTTTTTGTTTTAAGAAGTAATTTTATATAATTAAAAATTTTATACAAAAAACAAAGGTTGCTGGGTAGCTTTTGATGCATCAAGTTGGTTCAGGCCCCACTTGAAGGCTGCTAATTACTGGGCTAGTTTTCTATTGCAGCCAAACAAATTCTCACAAACTCCGGACCAGGTCCTCTTCTTGAATTCACTTCTGAACTCTTATCTGGCTTGTTCAGTTGTAGGACTGAGGTTCCTTGCTGACTGGTGGCCAGGGGTTAGTCAGTTCCAGAAGCCAGTCTAATCCCTTTATATTGTCCTCTCCATCTTGAAGGCCAGCAAATGGTGTCGAATCTTCTCCTGCTTCTCTTTATAACATCCTCTTCTGCTACCAGCTGATGAAAACTCACTGAGGGCTCTTCTTAGGTTAAGTCTACCCAGATAATGTGAAATGCCGAGCTGAATGAAGCACAAGCTGGAATCAGGATTGCCAGGAAAAATATTAATAACCTCAGATATGCAGATGACACCACCCTTATAGCAGAAAGCAAAGAACTGAAGAGCTGCTTCATCAAAATGAAAGAGGAGAGTGGAAAAATTGGCTTAAAACTACATTCAGAAAACTAAGATCATGGCATCCAGTCCCATCACTTCATGGCAAATAGATGGGGAAACAATGGAAACGGTGGCAGGCTTTATTTTCTTCATCCCTAAAATCACTGCAGGTGGTGACTGCAGCCATGAAATTAAAAGACACTTGCTCCTTGGAAGAAAAGTTATGACCAACCCAGACAGCATATTAAAAAGCAGAGACATTACTTTGCCAACAAAGGTGCTTCTTGTCAAAGCTGTGGGTTTCCCAGTAGTCACATATGGATGTGAGAGTTGGGCCATAAAGAAGGCTGGACGCCAAAGAATTGATGCTTTCAAATTGTGGTGCTGGAGAAGACTCTTGAGAGTCCCTTGGACTTCCAAGGAGATCCAGCCAATCCATCCTAAAGGAAATCAGTCCTGAATATTCATTGGAAGGACTGATACTGAAGCTGAAACTTCAGTATTTTGGTCACCTGATGCAAAGAACTGACTCATTGGAAGACAGTGATGCTGGGAAAGATTGAAGGTGGGAGGAGAAGGGGTAGAGGATGAAATGGTTGGATGACATCACCAACTCGATGGACATGAGTTTGAGCAAGCTCTGGGAGTTGGTGATAGACAAGGAAGCCTGGCATGCTGCAGTCCATGGTGTCACAAAGAGTTGGACACAACTGAGTGACTGAACTGAACTGAACCCAGATAATCTCCCTCCATTAAGTACAGTTATCAACCTTAATTACATCCACAAGATTGCGTCTACCATGAAACGTAAGGTAGTCATGGAAGTAAAACCAGGAATGGAAGGTCCTGGGACCATCTTGGGACTCTGCCCTTCAGGCCCATGTAAAGGACTGAGCAGAATTCTGGAGTGACATGTGCTGTCTCCCACCCACTGGCTTCCTTTCTGATGCTTGAGGACCAAAGCAATTATTCCTTGATTCCTGGGGGGACTGATTTCATGAATCTATCTACATAGTTCCAAGAAACTTTGCTTAGTGAGCAGACCCTGCATTTTGTGGGGGGTTATCAGATCCTCCTGCAGACAAATGTGAGGATATGGCAGTCAGGGCCTTTGAAGTGAAGACCCCCACTCCCACCTGTCAACCTGCAGGACATCATCTGCTGAGTGAACACTTTGAACACCAGTGGGTGGAGGCACTTGTACCAAACCTTGACCGCTTGTTGGTGCCAAATGGGAGGGAAATCTGCCTCGGCAGCCCTTCCTCCCTAGTGCTCTTCCTGATCAGGGAGTCCCTATGACCTTGTGGGATGGGGAAGTACAAGCACATAACACATCGGTTCCTCCCAGATCCTCAAGTGCAGATGGAGCAGCAGTACAGCGACTTGGCCCAGACGGCATGCTGCCGAGTTTGTGTTAGCTTCCCCTTCCCTGTGAGGTCCCTGCCCAAACCCCATCAGTTGAATTCAAGTGCCCTTCTCCCTCCAGGGCCAGGTATGATGGTCATGTGGGTGCCTGGATGCAACACAGCCAGGACAGTCTGAGGCACTCCCCACCCTGCCACCGAAGTTCCCCAGCGCATTAGATGGGTGAGCTTGATGACACCCATCCCACCTCTAGTCATTGCTTTCCTTAAAACAGCTGAGGGCTGGGGGAATCAGAGGAGAGAACTGCTGTGGGCCAGTAAGCAAGCACATTTATTTTCAGTTTCAAGTGGCTCCTGTTCAGACTCAAGCAAGCTTCCTTTGATTTCAGCTCACCCCAAATTCTATGTCCTCATTGCTGGCACCATTTATGTTTACTCTGGGAACCCTTTGACTTGGCAGCCAAGCCCCATTGCCTTCTGGCTGGGTTTATAGGGCATGATATCCTCCCTTCCTCTTCCTGCCTGGAGGAGAGTGGGCAGTGGCCAGTGCACCAGTTGGAAGGCTTCTTCAGTTCTTGCCTCTCAGCCTCTAAACATTCATTAAGGGATAAGGGAGTAAAAAAAAAAAGAGATAAGGGAGTGAGAGGCACTTATTCCCCACCAATCACTACCTTGCAAGAACATTCACATCCCAATCCCAGAAAGTCTTCGTATCCCAACCCTTAGAACTTTGTTCCTCTTCCAGAAAGCCATGAGAATCCTGTCTTCTCTCCAAAACTGTCAAGATCTGGGGAGGGTCTGAGATTTTATCCTGCTAACAAGCCAACAAGTTAGCATTTTACTGTACAATATTGTACTTACAGGTGACAATACTGTATCGTACACTTAAAAACTACGTAGATCTCATGTTGTGTTCTTGCCACAATAAAATAAAAACTGTAAAGAACCCAAAGAAAAGGAAGAGGAGGAGGATAAGACGAAAAAAAAAAAGGCAAGGTCTTTATCCTCTTCATTTTTTAATCAGGGAAATAGAGGCATGATGGTTATGAAGCTGGGCTCTAGAGACACAACTCCTGGGTTTGGATCCTAGGTTTCTTCATCTTGTCTAGCTGTGTGACCTTGGTTATTTAAAGTAACCAAGTTACTTAACAGCTCTGACTCCATTTCCCCAGCTATAAAATGAGGATAATAGTATCTTATAGGGCTGCTATCAAGATTAAAGATGTCAACCCACGTAAAGACACTTAGACCCTGGCACTCAATAAATTATTACTGCATGAGATGCTGAATAAATGGTTAAAACAATGACCCATACAGAACATGTAAACCAATTAATCTTTGTTCCTAAAGGAACAGAACATTTGTACAAGACTTTTTCTCTCATTTATTTTCATCTATCGACCAAATGGCAATAATGGTGGATGTCCATGTTCTTCTTGACAAGAAGGAATGGGCTTGGGTTGATTGATGCCTGCTGTCTGCTCGGCACAGTGTCAACGGTTTTACATAGATTGATTGTTTTATCCTGTTCTCACAACAAGGTGGCAAACTGGGCATTTTGCCCCCGTAATTTGGGGACACATAATGACCAAAAAAGACACTATCACTAGTGCTGAACTTTATTCAAATGTTGAATAAACTACCGTTTAGTGAAACCCAAAAGTGATGGCACCCCACTCCAATACTCTTGCCTGGAAAATCCCATAGATGGAGGAGCCTGGTAGGCTGCAGTCCATGGAGTCGCTAAGAGTCAGACACGACTGAGCGACTTCACTTTCACTTTTCACTTTCATGCATTGGAGAAGGAAATGACAACCCACCCCAGTGTTCTTGCCTAGAGAATCCCACAGATGGGGAGCCTGGTGGGCTGCTGTCTGTGGGGTCACACAGAGTCGGACATGACTGAAGTGACTTAGCAGCAACCTATTCTCAAAAAGATAGGTCACTGGAAGATGAATTCCGCAGGTAGGTAGGTGCCCAATATGATACTGTAGATCAGTGGAGAACGAACTCCAGAAAGAATGAAGAGATGGAGTCAAAGCAAAAACAACACCCAGTTATGGATGTGACTGGTGGTGGAAGTAAAATCCGATGCTGTAAAGACCAAACTGCACAGGAACCTGGAATGTTAGGTACATGAATCAAGGCAAATTGGAAGCGATCAAACAGGATATGGCAAGAGTGAACATCGACATTCTAGGAATCAGCGAACTAAAATGGACTGGAATGGGTGAATTTAACTCAGATGACCATTATATCTACTACTGTGGGCAGGAATCCTTTAGAAGAAATGGAGTAGCCATCATAGTCAACAAAAGAGTTCGAAATGCAGTACTTTAGTGCAATCTCAAAAATGACAGAATGGTCTCTGTTCATTTCCAAGGCAAACCATTCAATGTCACAGTAATCCAAGTCTATGCCCCAACCAGTAATGCTCAAGAAGCTGAAGTTGACCAGTTCTATGAAGACCTACAAGGCCTTCTAGAACTAACACCCACAAAAGATGTTCTTTTCATTATAGGGGACTGGAATTCAAAAGTAGGAAGTCAAGAGAAACCTGAAGTAACCGGCAAATTTGGCCTTGAAGTACAGAATGAAGCAGGGCAATGGCTAACAGAGTTTTGCCAAGAGAACGCACTGATCATAGCAAACACCCTCTTCCAACAACACAAGAGAAGACTCTACACATGGACATCACTAGATGGTCAATACCAAAATCAGATTGATTATATTCTTTGCAGCCAAAGATGGAGAAGCTCTATACAGTTAGCAAAAACAAAACCAGGAGCGAGCTGACTGACTCAGACCATGAACTTCTTATTGCCAAATTTTGACTTAAGTTGAAAAAAGTAGGGAAAACCACTAGACCATTCAGGTATGACCTAAATCAAATCCCTTATGACTATACAGAGGAAGAGACAAATAAGATTCAAGGGATTAGATCTGATAGGCAGAGTGCCTGAAGAACTATGGACGGAGGTTCGTGACATTGTACAGGAGGCAGGGATCAAATGGTGATGATGACCCTGTATGTGAGACAACAAAAGAGACTCAGATCTATAGAGTGAACTTTTGGACTCTGGGGGAGAGGGAGAGGGTGGGATGAGATGGGAGAATGGCANAGGCTATGGTTTTTCCTGTGGTCATGTATGGATGTGAGAGTTGGACTGTGAAGAAGGCTGAGTGCCGAAGAATTGATGCATTTGAACTGTGGTGTTGGAGAAGACTCTTGAGAGTCCCTTGGACTGCGAGGAGATCCAACCAGTCCATTCTGAAGGAGATCAGCCCTGGGATTTCTTTGGAAGGAATGATGCTAAAGCTGAAACTCCAGTACTTTGGCCACCTCATGCGAAGAGTTGACTCATTGGAAAAGACTCTGATGCTGGGAGGGATTGGGGGCAGGAGGAGAAGGGGACGACAGAGGATGAGATGGCTGGATGGCAACCCTGACTCGATGGACGTGAGTCTGAGTGAACTCTGGGAGTTGGTGGTGGACAGGGAGGCCTGGCGTGCTGCAGTTCATGGGGTCACAAGGAGTCGGACACGACTGAGCAACTGAACTGAACTGAATCTTACATTGTTAACAATGAACATCAGTCATCACCAAATAAGCAGAGACACTTACCTGGCCTGAGTCAAGTTCTAGACTTCTTCCTCATAATATCTTTCTCCTTCAAAGTAATCACAAGGGTTCCAAACTCAGATCTGTCCTTTAATCATAGAGATATAGTGCTGGTTGGTTGTTTAGGTTCTTTTGCAGACCGCTTACAGTGCTAATCATATTTAATCATTCTAAAGCATTCAGAGCACATGAAAATAAAAGAGACTCAAAGAATTTTTTGTTTAATCATCAGAGCCAATTTCACAATTGCCCCAGGGCCGAGAACTTGAGAGAGGGGCTGGGCTTCCTTAAATGAAGAATGCTGTGGCCAGAGGAGCGGGAGCAGATGGGGCTCATGTACACCTGCATGGCTTCATCTACACCAAGCAAAGGAGGAAGAAAAGGAGGTCTGGGCTCAGTATTGGCACATTCTGGGAGTGTCCTGTGTTCTAGGAAAACTGTGGTACATGAGAAGGAAGCCTTGAGAAGTTTACCAGGAAGTCCTGTCTGGGGCCAGCCTCTCTGCATTAGCTGCAGGAACACGATGGTCACCAGTGGGGTGTGATGTGTGTTGCATTAACAATGGTCCTGAAGAGAAGACTCAGTGAGTAGGTGGAGGGTATATATGTATATATATATATTTTTTAATTGAAGTATAGTTGATTTACATGTTGTGAACATTGTAAGGTATACAGCAAAGTGATTCAGTTATATATATGCTGCTGTTTAGTTACTAAGTCTTGTCTGACTGTTGTCTGACTCTGCAACCCTGTGGACTGTAGCCCACCAGGCTTCTCTGTCCATGGGATTTCCCAGGTAAGAATACTGGGATGGGTTGCCATTTCCTTCTCCAGGGAATCTTCCCGACCCAGGGATTGAACCCGGGTCTCCTGCTTCCCAGATTCTTTCCCACTGAGCCACCTGGGAAGTCCTATATATATATATATATAAAAATTCAGGTTCATCTGTATATTCAGGTTTATGTATATATTCCTTTCAGATTCTTTTTAAGTATGGTTTATTACAAAATACTGAGACTAGTTCCCTTTGCTATAAAGTAGGTCCTTGTTCATCTGTTTTATATTTAGTAGAATATATCTGTTATTCCCAAACTCCTGGTTTAATCCCTCCCACCTTCCCCTTTGTAATCATAAGTTTGTTTTCTATGTCTGTGTAGACATACTGGCTATCTTATTTTTGTTTTGTAAATAAGTTCATTTGTATCATTTTTAGATTCCATATATAAGTGGTATCATGATATTTATCTCTGTCTGACTTACTGCAGTTAGTATGGTAATCTCTAGGTCCATCCATGTTTCTGCAAATGGATGGCATTATTCCATTCTTTCTATGACTGAATAGCATTACTTCATATGAATACACCACATCTTATCATCCATTCATCTGTCAGCGGACATTTAGGTTGTCTCCGTGTCTTGGCTATTGTAAATAATGCTGCTGTGAACATTGGGGTGCATGTATCTTTCCAAGTTAGTTTTCATCTTTTCCAGATATATGTCCAGGAGTGGGATTGCTGGATCCTATGACATCTCTATTTTTAATTTTTTAAGGAAATCCCGTACTATTCTCCATAGTGGCTGCACCAATTAACATTCCCAGCAAGAGCGTAGGAGTGTTCCCTCTTTTCCATACCCTCTCTAGCATTTGTTAGTTTTAGACTTTTTTGGTAAACTTTTTAATAATGGCTATTCTGACTGGTGTGAGATGAGTCAGTCAGTCAGTTCAGTTCAGTTCAGTTACTCAGTCATGTCCAACTCTTTGCAACCCCATGGACTGCAGCATACCAGGCTTCTCTGACCATCACCAGCTCCCAAAGCTTGCCCATACTCATGGCCATTGAGTTGGTGATGCCATCCAACCATCTCATCCTCTGTCATCCCCTTCTGCTCCCACCTTCAGTCTTTTCCAGAATCAGTGTCTTTTCCAAGATGAGTAGAAAGTATGTATCTTTAAGAAGAGACTTGGATTTGAAGAAGAAAGATGTTTGGAAAGGAAATATCCCCTTAGATTGTGTGTGGATCCAGAGAGGAAAAGGTCATCTGGGGAGCAGGAAACAGAATGTAAAACCAGATGAGAATTTTAGGGATATTTGGATTAAAAAGGTATTTGGCAGCTTCCACGGTTTAACCACCTCTTTTGCAGGAGATCTGATTCAAAGACTGTTTGCAATTACTGTGTTTTTTGTTGTATGACATGATAGCAAGAGAAGATGGAAATAGTTAGGACTTAATTTGGATGCCAGAGTTCCAGATTTCAGATTGGAAAATCATGCCTGTCCTTCAGTATGAACACCTGGAAGAGTGCATCCGAGGGGTAAGTAAGAAATGTTGAAAACTGCGTGTGGGAGGAGACATTTTTCTGACTCAGCTGATGGCCAAATGAGAAACGCAAGCCCCTGCGTTGTAGAAGTCGGAGCTCCCTACTTCGTGTCAAAGTGGCTGCTGAGATCTCCACATTTCATTGTGTGTCCATTTTCTTATCTCTTTGGGATGGCAGTGTGTTCAGAGGGATAAAGATAAACACTGGATTTAATATTTCCTTCTTTCTTGGGGGAAATAACACGAGACCAGACAACCCTACAGGCCATTGGCCTATTTCTGTACCATTTGTCATGGTGCGCCATTCTGACCCGCCCCTTCATTCCTCTAAGAACAGGTTTTGACCAGTGGGAGCCCCAGGACAAACACCTGAGGAAATCCCTGGGGGAAAAGGACTTTTCCCCCTCACTCCCACAAGTTGTGGTATTGATTCATCCGTGAGCTCTTTGTGTTGATGGTTCTAGAAGCACTGCCATGCTTGCCCTCCCTTGTCAACATTGAAATCAACTTAACAGGATGCACTCCAGTAGGGGACAAGAGATTGCACTACACAGAGTATAAAGGTTAGAGTTGCAATTCCGCAGGAATTTGGTACATTTCTAAATTAATGCTCTGCATCTTTTGAGAGACTGACCTGTGTTCCCTTAGCTGGTCAGCGGCTTTCCAGGGCCCTGTGCTCCCTACCTAGTGCCTGCTGTGGGTGTCTTCTGGCCAAGGCCTCTGAGCATCAGGTCCACAGAGGGAGGGGGGCTCCCCAGGAATGATGCGAGTGGGGAGGCTCAGTACTCCAGCAGCCTCGCCAGTCTTCAATTTCTTAAGAATAAGTGCAAATGGATTTTGTTTATAAAAGTAAAGGTCTCGAGTTTTTCGCGGCCTGGTGACTCATCCCTCCCTAGACAAAAGGGAACAAGGATTCCCTTGGTTTTCAGCAGCCATTATCTGCCACCTTTATTCTGAAAATGATCTTTCCACCTGTCCTTTCGTTTACTCAATCCTGAGGACTGTGGAGTGGGCTCCCGTTTACAACATGAGGGAGGAAAGGAACACTGTGTAGACAGACTGAACACTTCAAGCCCTTTCACTCCTCGGGATCAGTTTTGTTCACTTGCCCCATCAAGTGCTCCATTCCAGAGCAGGTCTCCACAAGGAGACTGGTCCCTCCCTGCCGGCCGGGCCACCTACCCTCACACTTTCCTGCTTCACCCCATGCAACCCCTCCACCTGAGTGGGGCTCCCACAGCCCCTCTGAGAGGTATGGTCTGCCCACAGGTGTGGAAGACAGACTTCACCCAACTCAGACTCTGACTAGCTGCCCTGCTCCTGTTTCCTAGAGGCTGGCAAAAGACAAGACTCTGGGGTCAGAGACCAAGGACTTTGGTGCTGACAGCCCAGCACACAACATCCCCCCATGGAATGAGTTCCCTTTGCCCCCATGTAGCACAGAGATGACACCAGCACGTGCAGGAGAGGGACCGGAGTTGAGTGCTCTGCACATGACCAGGCGGCAAGCAGTTCCTGCCCCCTCGCAGTGACCTGCTTCATTCAGGGGACAGCTCTGCCTGTCAGGCGCCCTCAGCACAAGCTTGCCGGGTGTCCAGGGGCCACGACAGTCTGCCTGTCCCAGCAGGGCCTGAGGATGTCGTCATGCCGGCTTGCCTCCAAAATGACGTCATGCTAAAGCCTGCAGCACCAAGTGCTGGAAGCCCGGGGCTGGCTCATGAAGGCCCACGGCATGTTGAGTTCTTGCTGAAGGAAGATGGGACGGTGGGACGTCCATCTGTCTCCCTATGTTTAAACAGAAGCACTCCAAACCCCGCCCCCCCAACCCTGCCCTGGTTTCAGTTCCCACCAGACTGTTACATAAACCCTCAGTTCCTTTTCAGTGGTAATACTAAAAAAGGAACAGCACCTCCTCTCCAATGTGGATGGAGAATTCAGCATGAGAAAAGGAAGTTATGTACAATATAAAACTGGACCCCAACATGTCCGAAACCAGACTTCTGGTTGTGCTCACAGCCGGGGTGGCTCTCCGTGCTACCCGCTCCTCCCTCCTGGCCTTACTGCCCCGAGGGACAGGTGGAAGCCTGCCCACATGCCTTCCCCTGGAGCCCTGGTGCTTCTTGCTGGGTGATTAAGTGGTCCACTCGATGTTCTGTAGCTATAGACTTTACCTTCTCACACTGATTCTCAATCCAGCATCCAGAGGGGTCCTTGCTGAAAAAGGATGAAAAGTCAGATCCTATCGCTTTTCTGCTCAAAACCTCCCACTGACTCTGAACGCAGCCAGACTAAAAGGAGCTGCCTGTTTCCACACAGCCTGCCTCTCTATCTGACCCTGACTCCCCTCCTCACTGCCTCCACTCCCACTCCCATCACTCTGGCTTCCTGCCCACCTGCCCCTGGACCCACTGCCGCCCAGGGCCCTCGAGCTACTGCTGCTCTGCCTGGTATTCCCTGACCCCAGATGCCAAAGGGTTCCCCTCTGCTTCCTTTCAGGCCACCCTGACCCCAGCCCCCTACTGCATGTTCATCTGTGGCACTTGTCACCATTAGACACACAACAGACATTCACTTGCCTCCTTCCTCTGTTCCAGGAGCCAAGGACACTGTAGCCACACAGTGACTCCCAGTGAACATTGTTAGATTCATTAATTCAGCAGTGCTTTGTGTACTTAATTGAAGCAAAGCATCTTTTAAACTTTACTGAATATCCTCATTATGCCAAACTCTCCTCTAATTATTCCCATTGGGAATATATTTCACAGAATTGTATGTACCTACACACCTTTTAAAAATTGCTACGATAGATGGACTATCATTTCATCTGTGCTTACCTCTCTGGTGCCCAGTCTGTATATGACTTTCTCACCCCCCTTTGTTCACCCTGTTTCTCTGCTTTTTCTGGTGATTTGTCTTCCTTCAAACAGCAGAGGTTCAAATAAGCCATCAAATGGAGGCTTTCCCTGCAGACCTGGGGTCAGAGTCAGTTTTTCTCATCATTTTCCCTTGGTATCTCTCAAGGCTCCCTCTGCCTCCTCTTGTCTTCCGTTCCCAGAGGCTGTGTGTTTCTGTTGGTTTTGAGTTGGCAGGACGAGGAACATAGGTGATGTGGGCAGCTTGTGATTTCTTTTCCCAAAGGTCACAGAACTCCACCCACATGCCTCTTCCACTGTGACCATCACTCTTGTCGACCTTCCTTCTCCCTCCTCTCCCAACAGATCATGGGAGGCAGGACTCTTAAAAGAAAAACCTGCTTCAGGTTTACAAAAAACAAGAGCTAACAGCTACTGCACGTTAAGTCTTGACCACGTGGCAAGCTTTCTGCACACACACATCTTGTCTCCGCCACACCCCATGGGCTTGATCCCAAGGCCACCTCTGGCTGGGCAGGCTGAGCGCCTTGTCTGAGGGACCTGAGTGCTGGATGGAGGAACAAATTTTTTTCTTCCTTTCAAGAGTAAAAATTTTGCTTTTGAAGAATTTCATATGGACATTTTAAAGAGAGTCCCATATGAAAGCAAAAAAATCACCTTCCCCTCATCCCAGGAATAAATTTAAAAGGCAAAATATTTCTTTTTAAATCACAGCATTTGAATGTTTGGCACTAGCATTCAAAATCTAAAAAAGGGGGGAAAAAGCATTTTTATGTTTCAGGTTTCTTTGGTTGGGGTTCTCCCCATGGGGTTGTGATAATAATATTTCATCTTTCAACTCGTATTACCAAAACAGTCAAAATCAGGGGGAAAGTACCACCTAGCAGTTTCTGGAACCAAAGAAGTCCCTAACGTCTTCCTTCCAGGCATCCCAGGATCTCAGCTTGCTAGAAAACTGGCCGACATGTTCCTTCTGTAGTTGACTATTCATAAGAAATAATCACAGATGCTGTAAAGGCAAAGACTTGGACAGTTATTTATTCTTCCGCTTTACTGTTTGGATGTTTCTTTGGCATTGCTAAGCTCATGGTCTGCTCTATGCCTTGTTTTAGTTTTTGGAACCATCCTAACATTCTTTAGGTCTCCTGCTGATGGTGGAGATGCTTGGGGGCCTGGTGTTACTAAACCCTGGTATAACCACCCTGTGACTCTGGTCAGGGAAGCTGATGGCAGCTGCCTGAGAAACTCTGTGTTGAGACTGGCTGTGTTTGGTCCTTGTCCTCGAAGGAAGGTGCCTTTCCTATTCCCCAGGGTTTTGTTCTCGGGGGACCCCACCCTGTCTGGTTCGGGTTGAACGCAGGGAAAGCCCCTCAGACATGGTCCCAGGAAGGTCAGGTGGGCTCACCCATGAGCCAAGTAGTGAGACTCACAGGCCATGTAGGACCTGCTTCCCTCTACGCTCCACTCAGCCTCCAGCCCAGGACCAAGCTTTCTAGCATCCCAGCAGGCCCCTGAGGACAGCAGGTGTACCAGCTCCTGCCCTGATGCCTGGGCTTTCTACCAGAGCAAGGCCCCAAGGCTCCTCTCCTGGGAATCAAGCCAGCCAGAGCCTGAACTGACTGGGACACATCCTCCTCCCTTAACCAACCCTTCCCAGATGTGGCTGCACCTCTGGCTCTTAGAAGCGTAGGCTGCCGTCTTCTCCCTCTACCCTTCCAGTTTGTCCAGATCATTCATCCCAGGCCTCTGAATCTGGGCTCCTCTTTGCCACATTGTCTGCTGGAATCTGGGGCCATGAGGGCCTAGTGATCACAGTGGCAGTTGCTGCTATTGGGGAACCCACCTGCCTTGCACGTGAGCACCAACAGCAGCTGCTACTTCTTGTGTGAAAGCNACACAAAAATAAACTCAAAATGGATTAAAGATCTAAACGTAAGACCAGAAACTATAAAACTCTTAGAGAACATAGGCAAAACACTCTCTGACATAAATCACAGCAGGATCCTCTATGACCCACCTCCCAGAATACTGGAAATAAAAGCAAAAATAAATGGGACCTAATTAAAATTAAAAGCTTTTGCACAACAAAAGAAACTATAAGCAAGGTGAAAAGACAGCCTTCAGAATGGGAGACAATAATAGCAAATGAAGCAACTGACAACTAATTTCGAAAATATACAAGCAACTCCTGCAGCTCAATTCCAGAAAAATAAACGACCCAATCAAAAAATGGGTCAAAGAACTATACAGACATTTCTCCAAAGAAGACATACAGATGGCTAACAAACACATGAAAAGATGCTCAACATCACTCATGATCAGAGAAATGCAAATCAAGACCACAATGAGGTACCATTTCATACCAGTCAGAATGGCTGCTATCCAGAAGTCTGCAAGCAATAAATGCTGGAGAGGGTGTGGAGAAAAGGGAACCCTCTTACATTGTTGGTGGGAATGCAAACTAGTACAGCCACTAGGGAGAACAGTGTAGAGATTCCTTAAAAAACTGGAAAGAGAACTGCCTTATGACCCAGCAGTCCCACTGCTGGGCATACACACTGAGGAAACCAGAACTGAAAGAGACACGTGTACTCCAATGTTCATCACAGCACTGTTTATAATAGCCAGGACATGGAAGCAACCTAGATGTCCATCAGCAGATGAATGGATAAGAAAGCTGTGGTACATATACACAATGGAGTATTACTCAGCCATTAAATAGAATACATTTGAATCAGTTCTAATGAGGTGGATGTAACTGGAGCCCTATTATACAGAGTGAAGTAAGCCAGAAAGAAAAACACCAATACAGTATACTAATGCATATATATGGAATTTAGAAAGATGGTAACAATAACCCTGTATGTGAGACAGCAAAAGAGACACAGATGTATAGAACGGTCTTTTGGACTCTGTGGGAGAGGGTGAGGGTGGGATGATTTGGGAGAATGGCATTGAAACGTATAATATCATATATGAAATGAATCACCAGTCCAGGTTCAATGCATGATACAGGATGCTTGGGGCTGGTGCACTGGGATGACCCAGAGGGATGGTATGGGGAGGGAGGTGGGAGGGGAGTTCAGGATGGGGAACATGTGTACACCCATGGTGGATTCATGTTGATGTGTGGCAAAACCAATACAATATTGTAAAGTAATTAGCCTCCAATTAAAATAAATTTTAAAAAAAACGGATACTGTGGATCCTTGTGCCATTTCCCTTTGCTAACTATATCTTAGTTGTGCTATATATTATAAAGTTACTAAAATATCTAATGGACATTTTAGTTCTAATTTTTCAGCCAAAAAGAATGATCTTCTCAAATACACATTGGCAAAAAGAACTAATAGATGATAAGTTAAATGTCTCTTAAACAAAAATGTATGCTTTTGCAATGTGGAAAGTCTTTTGAAATAATCCCATGTATGAGAGAAAAATTCTCATCAAGTGATGCCTGTTATGAGACATATTTATAATTATTTGCAAATCTTGCCTATTTTTTACAATATTTTTTGATGTAGGTAAAGAAAAGATATTGAATAATTTTCTCTTGCTTCTTACTATATTTGTATATCGTTTGAATTTTTATGAATGCNATTTGTATATCATTTGAATTTTTATGAATGCATATTACTTTTACAAACAGGAAAATAAAGCTGGTTTGTCATAAAAATAGTATGAGAAAAAAATATAGATTTTAGTGTGACATAACCTGGAAAGTTATTCATTACAGGTCAGTTGAATGCTTCCACAATTAAAGTGCTGTGTAGGGTAACGGCGATCATAAATTGCTGACATAGGAAGTAATATTTCTAAATTTTAGTCATTTCTACCATGTTCCTATCTATATTTAAAATCTTCCTTAAAGTGGAAGGAATATCAAGTTGTTCATTATTTTCACAGTAATATAATATTAAGAAAACTGGTATTAACATTGTTTGTTATTAAACAGCAAAATCAGTATATCTAAAATTTTACTATTATTCAGTCTGCAGGTATCCCACCTCTATGTGGTGATCGTAGGTTTATGGCATAAGGAGCACTTTCACTTACTTTAGCTCATTTTGTCTCCTAATAGGTGTGCAACATAGGCAGGACCCATGAAGGTTCTAAGATACAAAATCATCCATGTCAGGTCCTAATCTAGTGGGCTACAGAGCCGGGGGCACTGACCGTGTGATTCTAAGTTCAGGCCCTTTTCTTTTCATTCCTGTGGGCTTGCAGACTGCCCAAAGCTCCCTGTGAGTCCATGAGGAAGAGGAAGTCTTTAGCAGGCATTTAAAGTATTGGATGCTCTTTCTCCCTTTCCCTTTTCCTGCAAGTGGGGAGTGTGCAGGCTTGAGGGGTGAGGGGAGGGACAGGAATGATTCTGCAAATGCCTGTCATGCTCACACTCGAGGTAGGGTAGCTACACACGTCTTCATGGTGCCATGTTGATTTGGACTCTGTCCATCACCTTTCAAACTGCCTCTCCCTGAGGCATGGTTGAACATTCACTCAACAGATAAGTGTGTCAATTGACCCCTTCTGGGTGCTGAAGACTTGTGTCAGGGCTGCGTCCCCAGACACAGGGTTGAGCACAGCACACGGGCTCCCTGCCCACAGGGTTTTTTAATTCTAGCAGGAGAAACAGACAAACTATATCACTAATTCTACTGTAGGAGAAAGTAAAGGAAGAAAGTAACAGTGAGACATAGCTTAGATGGCAGAGGAGTATGTCAGGAAGTTCCTCTCAAAATGCCTTATTTAAGCTCAGACCTAAACAATGAGTAGGGGTCTAGCAGGAAGGATGGTTGGGAACGTTCCAAGATACACAGGCCCTGGGGTAGGAAGATGCTTCTCTTGTTGGTGGAACAGAGGCTTATGGGGCCCCAGCTGCTGCTGCTGCTAAGTTGCTTCAGTCATGTCCGACTCTGTGCGACCCCATAGACAGGCAGAGGCCGCAAAGGGAGGTCCATGTGGCCCACACTAAGAATGTTGTATTTTATCCCAACCCCAGAGATGGGATTCCTTGGTGGTTCAGACGGTAAAGAGTCTGCCTGCAATGCAGGAGACTTGGGTTCGATCCTTGGGTCAGGAAGATCCCCTGGAGAAGGAAATGGCAACCTGATCCAGTAGTCTTGCCTGGAAAATCCCATGGATGGAGGAGCCTGGCGGGCTACAGTCCATGGGGTCACAAAGAGCCGGACACAACTGAATAACTTCACTTTCACCGAGATAAGCCATTGATGAGTTTTAAGCAGAGCAGAGATATAAACAGATGCATGTTTTTTAAAAGATGAGTTGGCATTTAAAACTTTGATTCGATTAGAGTGAAGTGAGTCTCCATGGGAGACTCCCTGAGAGGCACCTGCTGGTCCAGGACAGTGGATGGTCACGGGCACGTGGCAGCAGGAGGTGTAGGAGAGAGAAACCTGGGCAGCGGTTTCTCTCAGCATGTGAGGTGGTGTGCCCAGAGTTCAGACAGGCACTTACAAGGATGGGACTCAGGAAGACAGTCCACTGGAGTGTTCAAGAGTCATCTGGATGTGAGTGGTATTACATTAAATGAAATAAGTCAGAAAAAGATAAATACTGTATGATATCACTTACACATGGAATCTAAAAAATACAGAAAACTAGTGAATATAACAAAAAAGAAGATAGATTCACGGATGTAGAGAACAAAGAGTGGTTACCAGTGAGAAGATGAAATGGGGAGAGGCAGTATAGGGGTAGAAAATTAAGAGGTACAAATGATTATGTATAAAATAAGTTATAAGAATATATTATACAACACAGTTAATATAGCCAATATTCTATAATAACTATGGATGGAGTATAACTTTTAAAGCTGTGAATCACTCTATCATACACCTGTAACATATAATATTGTACAACAACTACACATCAATTTTTTTAAATGAAAACAAAAAAAAAAGAAAGAAAAGCAAGCTTTGGGCATAAGAACTAAATACTCCAACATCTGTATCACCGACCAGAGTTCGGTATTTGTTTATGTTCTCTTTTGAGGTTAACTTCTGAAAGAATGAGGAGCTGAAATCTTAAGTGGACCAGAGGATACCTTTGGATAAACCCCTACCCTGGGTGCCCGTCTTGTCACATTGTAGGAAGCCAGTCACTGCCGCCGTCTCTCTCAGAAACCACAGGTGACGTCGGGGAAGAGCCTGGTCTTGGGCTCTGCTAGGAACACAGCGAGTGTAAACTCCCCTCTCCCTCTGCCGGAGGTGCTCTGCCGTCTTGTGGAGATTCACCCACATTCTCACCAAGATAGACATTGAACTCTTCCTAAAAGTGCTGTTGTGAACATTTCACAATACACCCTTTGTGGAGAAGGACAATGGTATCCAGTGAACCAAGCACAACACGAGAAACCGTAATTCCTTCCCCAGAATCCTGTTCTGCTGGCGCTGAGCAAGCTGAAGCCTCGGCACTCTGGTTTGTCACAGAGGAGCAATGCCCATTTCTGTCTGCAAGTATAGATAGAATTACCTGGCAGGTTTACTATATGTGCGAACAGAGCCCTGGGGGAAGGTAACAAGGCTCCACCACCGGGATGTGACCATTCTAACTAAGCTGCCATACTTCCCCAGGTTGTGCCTTAAGCCCCATCCCCACCTCGCTGCTCAGCTGAGGTCTGTGGGTACAGGTGTGCATCAGGGACATTCCGTGTGGAGGTCTGTACCTGCTCAGGTTGGCACCAGCTCAGGGCTGGAGCCATTAAGTAAGTCTTACCAATTCAAAATCTATTGTTAACAACCCCTGGAGCAGCTGAGGGCCTAGTGTGTTTGTCTTCATGCTTTTGTCTTCTTTTGTCACTCTGGGCCTCAGGAAGATCCCGCACGAGCTGACTTGTTGGAATGAAGTGAGGGTTTCTCAAGTCTCAAGAACCCAGAGACTTAAGTTGACGTGCTGGCAACTTCTAAGATTTAATGAAAATTTGCTTGACCTTCTTCCCAAGTCAGTGAGAGTTCTCATGATTGCCCCTGATTCACTGATTAATTCTTGAGATTTTATAGACTCATGTTCATGTTCACCCTCAGTTACAAAAGCCTGCTCCAGCTGTGCTCATATCTCTTTTGGGGGCCAGTTCCACTATCTGCATCTTTTCTCCGTTTGGACCAACCCAGACATGAAATTAGCCACTTTCCTTTGCGTTCCCCCAAGACAACCATCGCAAGAAAGCCCTGGTGGAATCCACCTCTCTTTAATCTGCTTCCCGTCTGCTCTCTTGATTCCCAAATTCCTCTGGATGTTTAGATTCACATTGGTTTAGCTATGACTTCACTTCCTTCCAGCCCACAAGTGTATAATCAAGGTATTCTGCTAAACAAAGATGGTTGTCAAGAGGGACTCGGACGACTTCCCTGGCTGTCCAGTCCAGTGGCTGGGTCTCCGTGCTCCCAGTGCAGGCAGCCCAGGGTCTGTCCCTGGGTTGGGGGACTAAGATCCTGCCTGGTGTAGCCAAAAAATTAAAAAAGAGGAACTCTTGTGCAAATTATCTGTAATATGTGTGTGTGTGTGTGTGTGTGTGTGTGTATGAGTGCGCACACTTAGCCGCTCAGTTGTGTCCTGCTCTTTGTAACTTTGTAACCCATAGACTGTAACTTGCTAGGCTCCTCTGTCCCTGGCGATTCTCCAGGCAAGAATACTGGAGTGGGTTGCCATGCCCTCCTCTGGGGATCTTCCCCACCCAGGGATCAAACCCAGATCTCCTGCATTGCAGTGGATTCTTTCCCAGCTGAGCTACCAGGGAAGCCATAAATATGCATATATATATATATATATTCATATACATCTATACACATATAAACATATACCCATAATACATATACACTTATCCATATGTTCTATATGTATACATAATATACAGCACTTAGAAATGTAGAAATAATACATGGCTGTGTATATAATAATTGCACACATAACACACACTATCTGTGCATACACACACATGTATACCCTATGATCTATGTCTACATAGATCTAAACCACCATCACTAAGGAACTGGTGGACACCAGCTCCTGCCTCCTCTTGTTGGAGTCCTGTGCTCATCTTTTCATTTCTGTACCACACAGATGCCGCTCTGTAATTGACCTGGATCTCACCTACTTTGCACTGTTTCATGTAGAAAACAGGGACCTGTGCAATCACTTATTTATGCAATCACACGTTCACTTAGAAGACGATAACTGATCACCCATGACAGCCCTGGGTTGAACCCTATAGTGAGAAGAGACAAGGAGGGAGGGGCCCACGTCTTTAGATACTTAAAATCCAGCTGCATGCAACCCTTAGCACGCACGAAATAAAACGTCCTCACACGCACAGTTCTCATCAGAGGAACAGCAGAGCCGAGCAGAAAGCCCATGCCTGGCCATGCACAGCAGCGCTGCTGTTTCAGCAGAACGCGCAGGAGGAAAAAACCGCTGTGGTCAAAAGAAACTGCTGGCTGCTGGATTTTTGTTTAATTACAATTTGCGTGCTCTTCTAACAGCGTTCGTTCTGCTTAGACGGCAGAGCGGCTTTCATGAAAGTATGAGCTCAGCCTTGCCTTACGCCTGCTGAAAAAAAGAGGTCAGGTAAAATGACTGTAGTGACAGCACCAAGCTGGTGGAAAACCACACTGTCTTTCAGACGAGATGTAAAAAAGAAAAAAAAGAAAGCAGACTGGAAATTTTCTGCCTGCTAAAAAAAACCCCTTGAAGTCATCTCAGAAACACACATAGAGGCAATTTCCTCTTTTCTCTCCTTAGCAGTGTCCTCAAGGAAAGAGCTTTCCAGATCTGAGGGAGTGGACCAGTGATGCAGCCATGTAGCCTGGCTTCATTCTGAATTCTGCTCCATGGCTGTGTTCACTGAAGGACTTAATCCTTAGGCAGCTCTTCCAAATCTCATACACTTCTGCAATTTTTATCTGAACTCTACCCTGAATATTCTAATCATGTAAAATGTTCTCAAACCACTGTAGCACAGAAATTGGGAATGACTAGATATGTTTGCAGAAATCCATGCTTTGTGTATTGTTAAAGGTCTGCATGAATGCTTGCTCTCCTCCCACATGCTAATAAACATGATCTGTATACAGTTTTGATCATTTTTAAATTCAAAAATCAAATGTAATTTTAATGTACCCACGGAGGAATTTACACATGAGTTTCATAAAGAACAGCAAGTATTAACACACTGAAGGGTGATATTCATGTATGTAGAGGACAGATATGATGGCCTGTTTCTTGGTGGTGATGAAATTTGATAAATGACTTCTTTCCACAGAATCTCCAAAATCAAGTGATTGCAGGTACTCACATTCCATCAAATTAGTTAGAGCTTTTCTAGGACTTGGCTCTGTGTCTCTTTATGTACTTCTGTGGCAAAATTAAGATAAATTATTTGTTAGAGGCTATATCAACAGTCTTAATTTGAAAACATTCAGCAAGATGAACCTAGTGTGCTAGAGGTGACACTAGGAAAATTTGTGCCTGGGTTTCAAAAGCTGGCAGTTCTTCGTGCCATACTTTCCCAAACCGTGGAGAACTGGCTGTTCCTGGGGAGGCCTAGCTCCTCACAGGGTTCTCCTTTCTCATTCTTTTTACTAGTTTATACTGCTTAAGGAAATGAGACAATCACGTGATGTTCTCCAACTTGAAAATCCTGTAGCTTGATACTTCAAGTTCTATAAATTGTATCCAGATCTAGTATTAGTTCTTTAAAAATATTTTTATATAGTTTTAAATGGGAATCTTCCATTTACAGTAATTATGAAATTTTGAGCCCGTGTTACATCTGATCATTTTTGTCTCCCACTCCCCCACCGCAATATTCCCCCTCCCCCTCCTACCCACTGGTAACCACTAGTTTGCTCTCTGTATCTGTAAGCCTGCTTCTGTTTTGTTATATTCGCTAGTTTATTGTATTTTTCAGATTCTACATATAAGTGATATCATTCAGCATATGTCTCTGAGCGGTTGTAGCTCAGTGGTAGAGCATGTGCTTAGCATGCATGAGGCATCTGCTTTATCCATTCCTCTGTTGATGGACACATGGGTTTTTTCCATATCATAGCAACTATAAATAATGCTGTTATGAGGTGCATGTATCTTTTTGAATTAGCGTTTGGTTTTTTCAGCTTTATACCCAGATGTGGAATTGCTGAGTCATAAGGCAATGGCACCCCACTCCAGTACTCTTGCCTGGAAAATCCCATGGATGGAAGAGCCTGGAAGGCTGTAGTCCATGGGGTTGCTGAGGGTCGGACACGACTGAGTGACTTCACTTTCACTTTTCACTTTCATGCATTGGAGAGGGAAATGGCAGCCCACTCCAGTGTTCTTGCCTGGAGAATCCCAGGGACAGGGAAGCCTGGTGGCCTGCCGTCTATGGGGTCGCACAGAGTCGGACGTGACTGAAGCGACTTAGCAGCAGCAGCGGCAGCATGGCACTTCTATTTTTAGTTTTTTGAGAAACCTCCACACTGTTTTCCACAGTAGCTATACTGGTTTACATTTCCATCAACAATGTGAAAGTGTTCTCTTTTCTCCACATTCTTACCAACATTTGTTATTTGTGGTCTTTTTGGTGATGGCCATTCTGACAGGTGTGAGGCGACACCTCCTTATGGCTTTGATGTGCATTTTCCTGATGAGGAACAATGTTCTAGTATTAATTATTTAAGCTTGCCTGAATGCTAGTATAGTCCCCTCCTTGTGTGATAGCTGCAGGATCAAAATGGGGGTGGGGGAGAGGGGACTGTGGTCAATTGATGTTGAAAATATCAGTGGTGACTCTTGGGGCAGTAGGATTTCGAGGAAGTTATTTGTATAGATTTCCCTGGTGGTCCAGTGGCTAACAACTTCAAGTTCCCAATATAGGAGGCCTGCATTCCATCCTTGGTCAGGGAACTAGATCCTTATGCTGCAACTAAGACCTGGCAGAGCCAAACAAGTAAATAAAAAATTTTTTGAAAGTAAGTTATTTGTAAATATTAATATATTCAATTAAAACCTTACTGAACACTGTATGTGAAGCACAACTTATATACTATTAGAAGGAAATGTGCATAGTATCTTCATGACTTTGAGTTAAGCAGAATTTCTTAGGCTCCAAAGAGCATGAATCATAAAGGAAAAAACTGAGAAGTTTGCTTGTAATTTTTAAATGATGCCAAAATTAAAGTTTAGCTTGAAAATTTCATTAAAAAGAAAAAACAAACCATGAACTCAGAGAAGATATTTGTAACATGTATTGCAAAGTATTTAAGAACCACAAGGAAATAAAATTAAAAAGCAGCAAGACAAAACCCCCATTTTTTTTAATGGACAAAAAATTATTAACAGGAAAGAGAAAAGGCAAACAAAATCACCAAAATTCATAAAATGTTCTCCTCTTCACTGTACTTAGAGAAACATGAATTGAATTAAATGTCACATGATAATTCCTCTGATTGTTTACAAGATGTTGAACTGGACAAGATGAGATGCTGGAAACGACTTCAAAATAGGAACTTGGATTTCTACTAATGGGAGTGAAAATGAATACAATTGTTCTGATATCAAATTACCAGTATCCAGTAAAGCTGAAAATTTACATTCCTTGTGATCTAGATCTCTTCTAGAGAAACTTGCAAATCTGTGTGAGACAAAGTTTGTAGGTCCAAGAATGTTAAAATAGCAGTTTAAAAACAAACTAGGTCTCTATATGTTAATCTTATTAACATAGGTCACTTAAGCATAGCACTCAGAAGAAAGAAAAAACAGGTTGCAGAGAATTTAAACAGTACAATACAAATGATTCAAAAATTTTAAAAAACACTATATATGATGATGTGTATGTATACGTATACATGTATACACACGACTTCCCTGGTGGCTCAGACGGTAAAGCATCTGCCTACAATGCAGGAGACCTGGGTTCGATCCTTGGGTTGGGAAGATCTCCTGGAGAAAGAAATGGCAACCCACTCCAGTATTCTTGCCTGGAAAATCCCACGGATGGAGGAAGGCTACAGTCCCTGGGGTTGCAAAGAGTCGGACAGGACTGAGTGACATTTATTTATTTATAGGTATACACACAATAAACAGAGCTGTGTTCTGGAGGGTATTCCTGGGGGTTGTCTCTGTGGAGAAAAGTGGAAGAAGGCAAAGGAGGAGGGGAACAAAGTGGACTTGAATTTTATTTGAATATTATGTTGCTTTTATTAAAAATGCTTATAAAATATATTGCAAAAGATGAAAGTAATGAGCTCAGACTCTCATTCCTGCTTGTTACAGAGCTGACCACCTGACCAGAGGTTTCATAAACAGGATCTGTGGGGCTCTCGGGTGGGGGGGCAGGGGGAGTATACCTCAAAAAAATTTTTTTTGTATTGAAGTATAGCTGATTTACAATGTTTCAGGTATACAGCAAAGTGATACAGTTATATATACATACATGTATATATTTTTCATATAATTTTCTATTATAGGTTATTATAGTTCCCTGTGCTCTACAATAGGCCCTGATTGTTTATCTGTTTTATGTATAGCAGTGTGTATCTGTTAATCCCAAACTCCTAATTTATCCTTCTCCCCACCTTCCCCACTTGGTAACCATAAATTTGTATTCTAGGTCTTTGAGACTGTTTCTGTTTTGTAGATAAGTTCATTTGTACCATTTTTTAGATTTCAGATATATTTGTTTTTCTCTGTCTGACTTTCTTCATTTGTTATGATAATCTCTTGGTCCATCCATATTGCTGCAAATGGCATTATTTCATTCTTTTTCTACAGCTGAGTAATATTGCACTGTATATATGTACCACATCTTTTTTATCTATTCCTCTGTTGATGGACATTTAGGGTGCTTGCATGTCTTAGCTATTATAAATAGTGCTGCTGTGAACACTGAGGTGCATATAACTTTTTGAATTAGAGTTTTTGTCTTTTCTAGATACACGCCCAGGCAGGCTCAATTTCCATTCGCGGTCATGATGTGAATCAAACGCTACTGCAGGCCCAGCATGAACCCAGATTATGTCACCCCCAGAGTGTCCACTGGGATGATCCACAAGATATTAGTAGTCTCTGGACCAGACACCCACAGCATTGGAGGAAAAACAGCCATCAGCCCAAATAAAAATTATATTGAGAGAAGAAATTGAAAGGCTTTTGAACAAAAACTCAGATTGCACATGGGACTGGTCAGGATGGTTTGAAAATGTCTCCCTGCCCCCGCAAAAGACTGCTTTTAAACATCTTTAAACATAATCCAAAGCACACAGCCTCTCCCGGCAAGAGGAACATGTGTGTTAGGATGAAAGGGAGCATTTTCTCAGCAGAATTTCCAAGGGGTTTCCTCCTCTCTCTGCTGCCAGTGGCTTGGGGGTCATGTTGGGAAGCGTCTGGCCACCAGCACCTTTGGGTGAAGACTTGGCCTCTGGCTGTGGTACACAGGGGAGATTGTCTACTGAAGGCTGCACTGAACTCAGCTATTTATTCTTTGTGAAGCTGGAACTAGAAAACCAAGGTGCGAACCAAACTCGCAGTGGAGTTTAGATGCCAAAATGTGTTTGCTTTCACAGCAGAATGGCTTAAACTTCCAGCGGTTAGGCAACAAGGACATGTCAGCTTTCTATCAGAGATATTTGCTCAGTCTGTCTCAGGCTCCTCACCACTGTGTGTGAGCGTGGCATGCTCAGTCGCTCAGTTGCGTCTGACTGTTTGTACCCCTAAGGAAGGACTGTAACCCACCATCCTCTGTCCATTGGATTTTCCAGGCAAGAATGCTGCGTGGTTTGCCATTTCCCCCTCCAGGGGATCTTCCTGGCTGAGTAAGAGATGGAACCTGTGTCTCCTGCATTGGCAGGCAGTTTCTTTACCATTGTGCCACCTGGAAGCCTTCATCAGTGTCACTTGGTGTATCTAACCTTGTCCTTTGTGCTGAACTTGGGGGCTCTGAGAATCAGTGTTAATCTAAGCAAATCTGCACCTACATTTTTAAAAAAAACTAGAAATTGGAAAAAATAAATCTGCCAAATCCTCTAGAGATTAGTGTATTGCATGTGGTCTAAACTTTATAAAAGCTTTTTTATTAAACCAGAAAAAGGTAATTTATTTAAAAATAAATATCTGTACTCCCACTGTGTCACTGGGGACCTTTCAGTGCTGGTTTGGGTGATTACAGCTGGAGCCAGTTGCAACAGTGGAAGGGAATCCTTGTTTCCAGCTTTTGCTCTTCAAGACCTGGGAGGATTCAGGAGATCAAGAGGTCAGAGCGAGAACATAACCACCTCTCCTGGGACCTTGCTTGAGGCAGAAGTGGGGCTTCTCCGGGTGACCGAAATCTCCCAGCTTTGCTGAAGGAAACCAGGCTCTGTGTTGACATATAGGTGTTAGCAACTTATTTGTCAATATTCTAAAAATTTATTGGCACATCCAAATCATTTTGGAAAATCATCTGTCAACTCTAAGGTAAGGCAAAGATGTACTATAGATTGAACTTTTCCTCTCTAGATTTCTAGGTCAGTTTAAGGGTATTTGAAACAAGCATCGTAAGTGTTGTGATTAAGCAGCTACATTTCTCAGAAGATTCCTCTGGTTTTTGAAATCTCCTCTCCTGTCTAAGAGGCTTAATACAAATTTAGCTTGATAAGTATGTCTTGAAAATGGAACATTTCACCAGTCCTATATATTAATGGTTACCTGGGGCACAAACATGTGCTCACTGAAGCCCTTTGACAGATAGACAGATAGACACAGGGCTGATAACTAGCAGGTACCAACATCACTCTGGGCACCACTGCAGTCCACCTTGATCAGTTGGTACCTGGGCCTCACCCAGAGTTCAGCACTGTGTCTGTGGCCCCCCATCACGGGTCTTAGCATAGGTACTGTCTAAGCGCTGAAATCTGGTTGAGCTCTTCCTCTCCCCATTGCTGGATCAACCTGGTCCTTGTCGTGAGCCTTGACCTCAGCCAGTCTCCAGGGTCAATCAGAGATGCCAGTGATGGAAGGAGAACCCAGTTTATTTTTTTCTTCAGCCGACCTCTCTCTCATCACCCTGCCTTCGAGCGGGGCCTCCATTAGGGACCCACAAGCCGGCACCCTGACACTCTGCAGCTCTCCTTCCCCACAGCCACTCCCCGTCGGCCTGCCTGGCGCATGCACACACGGGCACGCCTGGGAAGAGTTTTGACTTCAGCCCCGCTGCGTCCTCCCTGCTCTGCCTGGGAGGCATCACTTCAGCAGAGACGGTCAGCTCGTACAGGAAGCAGCATGACCAAGAAAGGATGGGATGAGTTCCTTGACCATGGGTATTTCTGAGATCACCCTTACCTTCCTTCTCCTTTCAGAGCTAGTTCTGTCTCCAGGGGCAACGTGGCCGCTCCCGGCTGCCCCACGTTACTCAAGCAGAGAAGGGACACACTCACCTCCTGCCCCAACTTTACATTTTGTTGCTAAAACCTTTCCACAGCCTTCATGCTGCCAATGAGGGAAGTGAGCTCAGAAAGGCCAAAGCTGTGGCCCCAGGGCCCCAGGGACCCGGGCATAGATCAGCTTCTGCTTGTTCTGTAGCCTGAGTTCTGTGTTAGGTCCTGGTCAGCTCCAGAGGCCCCCTAGGACCCGGTTCCTTTGTTCCAGCAGCTCCTCCTCAGAGAGTGAAGCCCCCGGCCCTCACCCTGACTCAGTGCCTGAGTGCAGTCCCCCTGACCACGTCCCCACCACAGCGGCTGCCTGAATGTCCAGAGATCACCCAGACTCACATCATGGCGCTTTCCCCCTGGG
>SJYQ01001645.1:2546614-2575230 GCA_006410935.1 Redunca redunca | reverse complement strand
ATGATACTATTCAGATAATCTAGAGGTTTACTGATTTTTTGAGATCTACTACTTTTGTCAATTATGGAGATAGCAGTGTTGGAATTTTCACTTGCATTTAAGATTTGTTCACTTTCAAGTATTTTTTACTCTCTTTGTCTTATATATTGAAGCTTTACAATAGTTTACTTCCATTCTTTTAAATGTATATCACCACGTCAAATGGGTCCATTCTTATAAACAGGACAGCCCAAGTGTTGACTTTATCTGGACCAAGATCAAAAGTGGAAAGTGAAAGTGAGAGTCACTCAGTTGTGTCCGACTCTTTGCAACCCCACACACTATGCAGACTATGGAATTCTCCAGGCCAGAATACTGGAATGGATAGCCTTTCCCTTCTCCAGGGGATTTTCCCAACCCAGGGATCAAACCCAGGTGTCCAGCATTGTAGGCAGATTCTTTACCAGCTAAGCCACAAGGGAAGCCTGGACCAAGGTCATAGTCACTGCCAAATGTGACCTGGTTCTTATTCTTGCTTGGACCGCTGGTTACAATAATTCTTTTACTGATTTTTGGTTCCTGCCTTTTAAATCTACTTGCCTAGTTTGTTCCTTCTAAGGAAACAGTAGACTCCCAGACAAGAGAACAGTGATACAGAGATTTTGGTCACTCTTCGAAATGGACCCTACTGAAATAACAACAGAATACACCCTGGGGCCCCTTAATAAGACAAGATGAGAACTTTGTGACCCCAACTAGGTAGGGTCTACAAGCCTCTTGTCAGCTTGAAGAAGTTACAAAAGTGACCTTCACCTTTCATCTTCTCAATAAAGATATATTGCAGTTCACATCTCTAGAGGGGGTAGAGCAGAAATTGCTGGACAGTACAGGACTTTTAGATCTCAAATCTTATTCTTCTTTTCCTTTAATTTCAATTTTCTTCTTCTCAGGTAAGCATATCTCTTTGTTCTAATTTCTAGGCATTCAGAGGAATACCTCCCTGGACTGGTAAGTCATAAAACATTCAGATCCTGGACAGAACAATGATTAACTGCTGTCCAACATATCAAGGAAAAGGAACAGACAATTCTCAAAGTTGAAAATGATGAATCCTTATAGGATGTGGATCTTTAAGCCTTTCTCAACTCTGGTATCAAAAATGACTATGTAACTTAGTGGATTAAATAGGAATGAGTTTATCGTTCTCATAATTCTGTGGCTTACTGTCAACTAAAAGACTCACTTGTCTGGAACCCTCAAAATGGCTTATTCACACAACTAGTAGTTGGTGCAGTAGAAGGACTGGTTTCATCTGTACAAGAAGGAATAACACTGAAAAAACAGAGAGTGAAAAAGCAAGACATTATGGTTAAAGAAAATGGGAATGGTCTGGAATGTTTTGAAAAGAATGATCATTGTACAGCTTGTCTGACTGGAAAATACCCTGTGGAACTGGAATGGTAGCTGCCAGGGGCAGACATCATATTTCAGGACACAAAAGTTGGTGAAGAAGTTGTAGTGGTTATACCTTCATTTACAGTTACTCAGTTGGTACAGTGTGAAATGCCACATGCTTATAAGTTCTGAGTTTTTTTTTCTGAAAAGGATACCAAATTGCTATGATTTATTCAGCAATCCTGGATAAATACTTTGGCATTATGTAGGAACTTGGATGATCCTTTCAGTTTTATTCAGTACTGTTATTTTTTAGAGACCATGTACATTTCAGATCATCAACAGTAATGTAGCAGATAGGTGAATTTCTGTTTTAGAGAGGATTGCCAGGTATTATACTCTCACAGGTTCTTAGGAAATTTCGTGGAATGTTTAAGAGTTACTGAAATTCATTTATGGAATATTTTCATGGAGAAGGAAATGGCAACCCACTCCAGTGTTCTTGCCTGGAGAATCCCAGGGATGGGGGAGCCTGGTGGGCTGCCGTCTATGGGGTCGCACAGAGTCGGACATGACTGAAGTGACTTAGCTTAGTAGTTGGTGCAAACAACCAGCTGGGGGACCAGCTGAGGCTGTCTAGTGAAACACCTCCCGCCTTAACCACGTTATGTAGCTGAGCTTATCAGAGAGTGGTGGCTCAGTTTTTATAGGCCTGAAGTGAAAACTTGCAGTCCTTTAAAGTAAGGCTGGTTATGAAAAGTCTGTTAATGTTATTTGTGATGATGTATTTCCTTCCTTGAAAGTCCATTGATGTTACTTGTGATGCATTTCCTTATCAAGACTAGTCACAAGACTATACAGATTCAGGACAGAGAAAATAATATCTGCTTCCTGATGTGAGAAAAGGCATGGATGTGCACAAGGGAAGAAATTGTTGGAGGCCACTGTTTTAGAATAGCTTAGTGACCCAGAAGAAATTACATTCTCAATGTCTACTTGTGTGTTCTTTCAATACAGTTTTGTTTGGCAGGTATGTGGATGGAACGTGGAAAGACCTAGGCCTACACATGTTGAAACTTTGTTTTAGTCTTTATCCCTGATATGGTGTGGCAGCCACAGCATTACTTCTTATCTACTTGGAACATTTATATCTCTTTTCTGGAAACAAAATCTGGTAAGCCTTATATTATCAGATGTTATTGCAGATCTCTATCTGTGAAACAATTTTTTTCCCCACTCATTTCTGTTAACCATCCTTTGCTCTGATCTTACAGTTTTAAGAGTATTATTTTCCATTCTTCATCACAAGGCAGAACTCTACCAAAAGATATCAAAATGAACTAACAGTAAAATAACTGACTTTGAAAGTATATTTGATATATTGTAGCAAAACTAGAAATATCACGATTGTTAAATTTTGAGACTTAATCCTTTCTAACATTCCAGAAGTACACTNTTCACTTTCTCAATATTCATATTATATATATGTATACATATATATATGTGTGCGTGTGTATATATATATGTGTGTGTGTGTGTGTGTGTGTGTGTGTGTGTGTGATTACAGATTTACACCAGTTTAGATTTTAGAACATGATACCTCAGAATGAATTTTTATCCAGATAGCAGATATTATTACACGTCTACCATCTAATATGGAGAAGGGAATGGCAACCCACTCCAGTATTCTTGCCTGGAGTGTCCCATGGACAGAAGAGCCTGTACAGTCCATGGAGTTGCAAAGAGCCAGACACAACTGAGCGACTAACACTTACTTACTTAACGTCTAACCACTCTGTAATAAGAATTATTTAGAAGTATGCCTTTCTAAATTGGTAGTTTTATTTTGAAATCTGAGAAACTGTGAAAATCAGGCTCTTTAGGATACAGACACAAACTTATATCAGGCAGAATTCCTTTTAGCCTGGTTACATAAGGTAATCTAAACACAGTTTAAAAATTATGTAAATTTATTATATTGAAAATTGTGAACTAGGAAAGCTAGTAGGGCTTCTAATTCTGTGTCAATGGCATCATTAAGAAAACAGGTTCTTACATCTTTCTGTTGTGCTGTCCAAGCACAATACAGCAATTATAATTCCTACTATTCCATCCAGAGGCATAATATAAAAGAGAAAAATAGAATATCTATCTTCCATGTTTTGCATTTTAAGAACAAAGAAATTTTTCTCCATTGTTCTGTAGTAGATCTTTCCTCCTAGTCCTGAACTGAATCAAATCAAGAGTCAAGAGAACACTGTTAACAAAAATGATCATCAATTTGTTTAGGCTAGTGAAATTTATTCTACATTTGGCTGCTACTGCTAAGTCGCTTCAGTTGTGTCCGACTCTGTGTGACCCCATAGATGGCAGCCCACCAGGCTCCCCTGTCTCTAGGATTCTCCAGGGAAGAATACTGGAGTGGGTTGCCATTTCCTTCTCCAATGCATGAAAGTGAAAAGTGAAAGTGAAGTCACTCAGTGGTGTCCGACTCTTAGCGACCTCATGGACTGCAACCCACCAGGCTCCTCCCTCCATGGGATTTTCCAGTCAAGAGTACTGGAGTGGGTTGCCACTGCCTTCTCCACTACACTTGGAGACAGTCACTATTATGCAGTAGGTAAATTATATTGTTAAATGATGTGTGTGTGTGTTTTAATCTACATGCAGGGATTTTTCAGTAATTACACTCTAAAATCATTATTAAATCTGAAGTCTAATTCCATAATTCAGCAATATTTCTCATTGGGAAGTGCCAGAGATGTTGCTAATTAATGAAATAAAAATTTGAAATAGACTTTTTATGGAACAAATTGACAGCTTATTAATTAATAAAATCAATGTTATGAATTAAAGTTATTTGGTTAAATCAGTGAACTGGTGAATGTGTATGAATCAGGTAATATACTATTACCTGAGACACTTTATGTATTTCCATGAGTAAGAACTTAGTAAACCCTTCACTTTTTACATTCAGAATGCTTTGAGGGATTTTTTTTTTGAGGGGGTGATTTCTATGTCCAGAAACAGGATAGATAAGAAGGTCCCTTATGTAAGACTGACTGAAATCAGCCTCTAGAATAGTGTCATGTTACCATGAGTAAAATCTTTCATGAAAAGTGAGTTTAAAGAATAATGTGTTCTTGTCAGTTTGTGCCAGTCTGCAAGCACAATGGTTAGATTCTCTTTCCATTGCCACATACAGAGATAAAATGTCCACTGCTTAAAACTGGCCAGGGTAAGAGGATTTGCAGACTTCTCTGGCAGCTCAGCGGTAAAAAAGTTGGCCAAGCAGGAGACACAGGTTTGATCCTTGGGTTGGGAAGATCCCTCGAGAAGGAAATAGCAGCCCACTCTAGTATTCTTGTATGGGAAACAGACAGAGATGAGCCTGGTGGGCATTGGTCCATGGGGTCGTAAAGAATCAGACAAGACTTAGTGACTAAACCACCACCACCACCATGAGTATTTACATCATGGAAGTCACTAAATGCTAGATATCAATTTTCGGTTTTAGGATGTATGATATATGCATGTATTCATTCATTCATATATTCACTGAGCTGACTGGTGGGACTGCATGAAGTTGCACAACAGATTTAAATGCCAGTGTGCTTATGTGCTTCGACATTATCATCCATGTGAAGTAGAAGAATTTTGTCGGAGACTTGCTTTCACACTTTCAAGGTTGTGAAAAATAGTAAATGCAGCCCTTAATATCCTCTAAATACTATTCTTCTATGTGCAAAAACAAAGCAAAACAAATCCAACAGAATAAAGCAAAAAAAAAAAGAAAGAAAGAAAGAAAACCCTTACCATTTTNAAAAAAAAAAAAAAAGAAAGAAAGAAAACCCTTACCATTTTAGAAAACTAAACTCTTGGAAATTAAAAAAAAGTCTTCCCTGGGTAGGCAGACCTAAATTAATTCTATTTCTGTTATTAAGAAAGAAGAATATGATTTGCATGGGCAATGAAAATCTTACTAAAATTTCAAATTGATCTCAATCTTCCTCTCATTTTGTCTCAATCTCTTTTTCCTTGTCCACCATTGTATATATTATTGTCAGTGAGCTATTTCTGATTAATGAACACAACAATACTCATTTATTCTCATTAGGCAGGATGCAGGCTGGCTAGAGGGTTGGTTAACCTATGCTTGGCCTGGCTGAGTTGTTCTGCTCAAGCTGAAGTTCCATCTGGGCATGGCTTCTTATCCTTAATTAGGTTTAGGTCTGTATTGTATTTGTTCATTCTACTTCCCAGGCTGAAATGGCGGTAGCTAACCCAGTCGTGTCATTTTTTATGAAGACAGATTTGCAAAAGACCAAACCCGATCAAATAAGTATGTTAAAAGTAACCTCCCACTGTTCAAAGAAAGTCACAGAGCCAAGTCCAAAGTTAAAAAGTGGGAAGCATATTCCCAACATAAAGTCAGAACATCATTGTAATCAAGTCCAGTGTTTTCTAAAAACTTAAATTAGGGAAATTGTACCCAATCAACTAGGTCCCATTAAAAATTAAAAAATATATATACCCAAAGTTTTACAGAAATATTAATAAACCTGTACAAACCTGGCATTTACAATTTAGGATCTGTAGCAGGAAATATTTTATTTAAACTCATTAACAAAAAACAGTCTTAATGAGCTGAAAGTTTCATGTACCAAGAGAATATTTTACAAATGTTAATAAAGTTAAAGCACTAAAATTAAGTAAGAAATTTCAAGCATGTATTTGGAAAATTCATAAGAGATAGATGACTCTCCCTCAGTTTGAATGACCAGGATTATGACTTGAGCCAGGAAACAAATAGCTTATAATAATAGCTCCCTGCACAACAGGCAGCATGGGTTTCATCTTGCCCCTAGTTGCTATGGAGGGAAGACAGAAATGTAGATGACCAGGCATATGTGATACATCTTAGAAATCTTAGACTTAGAAAACCCCTGAGTCTATAAAGGAGGCAACAGCAAATCCACTCAGCCTTTGCTCTGGAGGGAGACACTACCTTCATTTTCTTGGACAGCAAAGAAGTTAGCTCTTTTCTCTGGAGGGAAACACTACATCTTCATAGGATGTTTGATATAAAAAATAAATTTAAAATATTTTAAAATTATGTGGACACCTGATTTTCTTGGGAGGGAGAACAGAATCTCACTCTCTGGAAGATATACATTGTTACCCAACTTGAATAGTCATTTATAATAAATCATTTATTTGTTACCCAACCTGAATAGTCATTTAAAATAAATCATTTATTTGTAATTCATTAAATTATCTACAGAATATCNAAAAAAGATATTATATACTGTCAATAGAGACAAAAATTAAAGTTGGCAGTATTTAATTTTATGTAAAAAAAAAAAGAAAAAACACGACTGAGTGCCAAAGAATTGATATTTTCAAACCATGGTGTTGGTGTTGGTGTTGGAGAAGACTCTTGAGAGTCCCTTGGACAGCAAAGAGATCAAACCAATCAATCCTAAAGGAAGTCAACCCTGATTATTCATCACGACTGAGTGAACAACAATCATTGATTAAAATCACAAGTTTTAAAGCCAGATATCTGATTTTAAGTTGCCATTTTATTAACTGTGTGGTGCTTCCCTGGTAGCTCAGGAGGTAAAGAATCAGCCTGCAATGCAGGAGACCTAAGTTCAACCCCTTGGTCTGGAAGATCCCCTGGAGAAGGTAATGGCAACTCACTCCATATTCTTGTCTAGAAAATCCTATGGACAACAGAGCCTGGTGGACTATAGTCCATGGGATCCCAACGAGTTGGACATGACTGAGTGATTAACACTTTAACTTAACTGTGTGAGAGTGGGTGTATTACTTAACTTTTTCGGCTTCTGTTTCTCCACTTATAAAATGAGAATCATCATATTCATTTTCTCCTTCCCCTCCCCCGTTTCCTTCTTTATCATTATAACCATCATAGCGACTATCTTATTATAGATAAATGTTTAATATAGCAATAGCCTTTGGAAAATGCCTCAGTTCAGTTCAGTTCAGTTCACTCAGTCGTGTCCCATTCTTTGCGACCCCATGAATCTCAGCACGCCAGGCCTACCTGTCCATCATCACCAACTCCCGGAGTTCACTCAAACTGACTTCCATCCAGTCGGTGATGCCATCCAGCCATCTCATCCTCTGTTGTCCCCTTCTCCTCCTGCCCTCAATCCCTCCAGCATCAGAGTCTTTTCCAATGAGTCAACTCTTCGCATGAGGTGGCCAAAGTACTGGAGTTTCAGCTTCAGCATCATTCCTTCCAAAGAACACCCAGGACTGATCTTCTTTAGAATGGACTGGTTGGATCTCCTTGCAGTCTAAGGGACTCTCAAGAGTCTTCTCCAACACCACAGTTCAAAGCATCAGTTCTTCAGCGCTCAGCTTTCTTCACAGTCCAACTCTCACATCCATACACGACCACTGGAAAAAACATAGCCTTGAACTAGACGGACCTTTGTTGGCAAAGTAGTGTCTCTGCTTTTGAATATGCTATCTAGGTTGGTCATATCTTTCTTTCCAAGGAGTAAGTGTCTTTTAATTTCATGGCTGCAGTCACCATCCACAGTGATTAGGTATCAAACACTATGTAAATAAAGTTATATCCTAGATTTTATACACTATTAAACTTTCATAAAATCAGAGAGGTATTTTAATTTTATTCAGTTAAATTCTTACATTAATGAGTTTAAACACTAACCTAGTTTTCAAGGTCATGATTTCTTAGATATGTGTATTAGTCCTGAGACCATGATTGATACCATCATCCCCCTTCTCACGTACTCATTTGCAGTGTTACTCACCTTAAGCCAATAATCTACTGGACTATAATGCTTTTTCAGTGGCATGAACCTGACCTTTATCCCTAAGGCGTCTGAGCTCTCACTGTTCTGCCCTTATGAGGTTCATTTGGTGCTATGGCTTATTTGCAATTGCTGATGACAATAGAAGAATCATTACAGAAGAATGAAGAAGAAACACAGGGTATGCCCTGAGCCCCAGACATAGACACCTCTGCAACCACTATGTAGCAGCAAACTCTTGATTCTCGTAATAATTGAGGCTGATGTCCCATATATCATTAAAATTATTATTATTTGTTTTGTCCATTGGTCAAACTTTATGTAAAGCCCAAAATAACTGCACAGCACAACAGTAAACATACCTTTAAGGAATGAGGCAATGTTAGTGTCCCTAGGGAACTACACTAAAGCTACAGTAGGGAAATAACAAATTCCCCAAGTGAGTCACTGAGAGTAATACTAAAATAACCACTCTTTCTTCTATCCTTGTTTTTAATTTTGGCTCTATATATTCTAACTGTAGTGATATGACAGTGTAAAGTGGACATTGGGTCAAATATAATACTGAAAATTGAAAGACACTCTCTCAACGGTGAAAAGGATCACCTCTAAGCTGGTGCCCAGGTCAAATCTTTAACAGGCCATTCCAATATTCAACCAGGTAAGTAGTTACAGTTGACGCTATCTGTAACTATGTGTCCTTTACCTATGTGCACTGACACACTTTTTACAAAATGAACATCTTCTCCAAAGGAATGCTAAGCTCGATCCTGTGTTAGCAATCAATGTTTCACCTTTCTGATAGCACTGCATGCTGAGGTAGTACAGGAAGTGAAGGCAAACCCAGACCTGGAGTGCATCCTGACCTCAGTAAGGATGAATTATTGTTCTTCTTGAGATCAACCTGACACTAAGTGTTCTCCTTGAAGTATGCTATTATATCAAGGGTTTGATATTTGTCTCCTCTGCTGATATTTGGTGGCACAGTGGTAAAGAATCTGTCCACCAAAGCAGGAGACACAAGAGATGTAGGTTCCCTGGAGGAGGAAATGGAAACTCACTCCATTATTTTTGCCTGGAAATTTCCATGGACAGAGAAGCTATAGTCCGGGGGGTTGCAAAGAGTTGGACACTACTGAGCACACACTTACATGTACACTGATATTTTATATTCTTCAGGAACAACAATTAGACAGTCTATATGAATCAGAATCCTTGCAATTGTGTTAGCCTTTGAGTCCTTTACTGTAACTGGTGAATGTCAATAACAGTCTGAGCATTTTGATGCATCTTAGGTACAGAGTTTTCAATATTTCTGCTCCATCCACATAATCAAGCATCATATCTATGTAATCTGATGCATACCTTTCCTATTATTTGTTAAAACCCAATACCTCTGATGCTGCTATTTCCCATTATCACTGTGAATGAAAGAAACATCAGTAGTATCACCATATCACCAATTATCCTGACCACACCAAAGATTCGAGCATTCATATTCACTGATACAATGCTGTTGATGCTCATTGATATTCACTGCTATGATGAATCAAGTTGACATTACGGTACTGATTAGAAAAAATGTATGGAGCTCCAAGCTGCCTTTTTCAGAGAACAGGGAATATATATTCTCTCTCTTGTTTTTTTAAGGTATGTTTTGTTTCCAGGTCCTTTTCTCTTTACACCCACTTTTTTACTCCTTTGATCAGCGTAAACCAGTCTAATTTTCAAACTATGAATAACTGTATTATTCCACACTGAAATGATATCTTTGCTGAGGATATGATGAAGAAGAATAAATGAACCTAAATGTCAATTTTTCAAGCAATGTGTCAGTGACTTTTTTGCCTGACTTTTATTTAGCTTAGTGCAAGGTTTTAGTTACACAGCTATGAAGCAATATAACCTGTGTCCTTCTCAGAGGAAAAAAAAAAAAAAAACACATTTCATAGTTAAATAAATTTGGCCAACCTTTTTGGAGATGCATGAGGCATATTACCCTTAAAAGTTTCTGTGATGTCCTATTATAAAGCATTGTATTCTAATACTCAGAGCTTTAAAAAAAATAATGCAAACTCTAGTCAGGTTTCCTGTAACATAAACTTATTATATCAATTTGTCCATAGGATAAATTGTCTATAGGGAGTGTGGATCCAAGAGCAAAATTCATATCATCAAGGACTATAGTTCTCTTCCTTTGTGTAATAGAAAAAAGACCACTGACATATGCAGGTTTGCATTTTACTAGACCCACCTAGGTCTTGGGCTTGCTGAAATGCTCTCTGATGTCATCAGTACAATGACTGGCCCAGTAAGGGTTATATGGTTGGCTTAGGAAGTAAAAAAGAGGCCTTCAAGGAAACTGAGGGATCAGAATATGTCCTCTATATATTCTGTTGAATACAACCAAACTTCTTTGAGGACAGAGGATTTTTATTAAAAAATCAAATAAAATATTTTTTCAAAGCCTATACAGATATTGAAAAATTTTATATTTACCAAGAATACTAGTATGACAGACTTTCTATTCATATATGATTCTTTCCATTAACATGCAGAAATACAATGTATGTTGAATTTCAAACAAGATGCCTTGAATATGTACTGTGTTATATCTTTGAATAAAGAAAAAAACATTCCAGATCATTCCCATTTTCTTGAACCATAATGTCTTGCTTTTTCACTCTCTGTTTTTTATTTTTTGGGCCCCAAAATCACTGCAGATGGTGACTGCAGCCATGAAATTAAAAGACGCTTACTCCTTGAAAGAAAAGTTATGACCAACCTAGATAGCATATTCAAAAGCAGAGACATTACCTTGCCGACTAAGGTCNATGGTGATGGACAGGGAGGCCTGGCGTGCTGCGATTCATGGGGTTGCAAAGAGTCGGACACGACTGAGTGACTGAACTGAACTGAATGCTCAGTTCGCCTTAAATATTATTTATTTTTGCCAACAACAAGAAACCCCAAAATAAGGTAGATTTCTGAGTTAATTGATGTAACTGACAACAATGTCAACAATTTCTAGGGAATTTTCCATCTCTCACCTCTGCTGTTTTTGGTACTGGTTTCATCAGCAGCCCAGTAGCTGTTCAGGTTTCATATACACACAGCAATATTTTTTTTTAATATAGAGTGTCTTAATTTTCTGTGATTTTCTTAGGAACCAGGAAACAGTCTCTAGATAATGACCTATGTATTTTTTCTCTAACATATCATTCAGTACAGTTCAGTCGTTCAGTCAAGTCTGACTCTTTGCATACACATGAACTGCAGCACATCAGGCCTCCCTGTCCATCACCAGCTCCAGGAGTATACCCAAACTTATGTCCATTGAGTTGGTGATGCCATCCAACCATCTCATCCTCTGCCATCCCCTTCTCCTCCTGCACTCAGTTTTTCCCAGCATCAGAGTCTTTTCCAATGAGTCAGCTCTTCGCATCAGATGGCCAAACTATTGCAGTTTCAGTTTCAACGTCAGTCCCTCCAGCAAACACCCAGGGCTGATCTCCTTTAGGATGGACTGGTTGGATCTCCTTGCAGTTCAAAGGACTCTCAAGAGTCTTCAACATCAAAGTTCAAAAGCATCAATTCTTCTGTGCTCAGCTTTCTTTATATTCCAAAGCTCACATCCATACATGACTAGTGGAAAAACCTTAGCCTTGACTAGATGGATCTTTGTTGACAAAGTAATGTCTCTGCTTTTTAATATGCTGTCTCGGTTGGTCATAACTTTCCATTCAAGGAGCAAACATCTTCTAATTTCAAGGCTGCAGTCACATTCTGCAGTGATTTTAACCCCTAAAAATAAAGTCAGCCACTGTTTCCACAGTTTCCCCATCTATTTTTCAAAAAGTGATGGAATCGGATGCCATGATCTTAGTTTTCTGAATGTTGAGCTTTAAGCCAACTTTTTCACTCTCCTATGTCACTTTCATCAAGAGGCTCTTTAGTTCTTCTTCACTTTCTTCCATAAGGGTGGTGTCATCTGCATATCTGAGGTTATTGATATTTCTCCTGACAATCTTCATTCCAGCATGTGCTTCATCAAGTCAAGCATATATCATGATGTACTCTGCATATAAATAAGCAGAGTGACAATATACAGCCTTGACATACTCCTTTTCCTATTTGGAACCAGTCTGTTGTTCCATGTCCAATTCTAACTGTTGCTTCCTGACCTGATTTCTCTTCCTGACCTGATACAGGTTTCTCAAGAGGCAGGTCAGGTAGTCTGGTATTCCCATCTCTTGAAGAATTTTCCACAGTTTATTGTGATCCACACAGTCAAAGGCTTTCACATAGTCAATAAAGCAGAAATAGAAGTTTTTCTGGAACTCTCTTGCTTTTTCCATGATCCAGCAGATGTTGGCAATTTGAACTCTGGTTCCTCTGCCTTTTCTAAAAGCAGCTTGAATATCTGGAGTTTGATGGTTCACATATTGATGAAGCCTGGCTTGGAGAATTTTGAGAATTACTTTACTAGCATGTGAGATGAGTGCAACTGTGCAGTAGTTTCAGCATTTTTATCATTGCCTTTCTTTGGGATTGGAATGAAAACTGACCTTTTCTAGTCCTGTGGCCACTGCTGAGTTTTCCAAATTTGCTGGCATATTGAGTGCAGCACTTTCACAACATCATGTTTTAGGATTTGAAAGAGCTCAACTGGAATTCCATCACCTCCACTAGCTTTGTTCGTAGTGATGCTTTCTAAGGCCCACTTGACTTTACATTCCAGGATGTCTGACTCTAGGTGAGTCATCACACCATCGTGATTATCTGAGTCATGAAGATTTTTTGTATAGTTCTTTTGTGCATTCTTGCCACCTCTTCTTAATATCTTCTACTTCTGTTAGGTCCACACTATTTCTGTCTTTTATTGAGCCCATCTTTGCATGAAATGTTCTCTTGGTATCTCTAATTTTCTTGAAGAGATCTCTAGTCTTTCCCATTCTGTTGTTTTCCTCTATTTCTTTGCACTGATCAATGAGGAAGGCTTTCTTATCTCTCCTTGCTATTCTTTGGGACTCTGCATTCAGATGCTTATATCTTCCCTTTTTTCCTTTGCTTTTTGCTTCTCTTCTTTTCACAGCTTTTTTAATGCCTCCTCAGAAGCCATTTTGCTTTTTGCATTTCTTTTTCTTGGGGATGGTCTTGATCACTGTCTCCTGTACAATGTCAGGAATCTCTGTCCATAGTTCACCAGGCACTCTGTCTATCAGATCTAGTCCCTTAAATCTATTTCTCCCTTCCACTGTATAATCATAAGCGATTTGATTTAGGTCACACCTGAATGGTCTAGTATTTTCCCCACTTTCTTCAATTTAAGTCTGAATTTGCCAATAAGGAGTACATGATCTGAGCCACAGTCTGCTCCTGGTCTTGTTTTTGCTGACTGTATAAAGCTTCTCCATCTTTGGCTGCAAAGCATATAATTAGTCTGATTTTGGTATTGGCCATCTGGTGATGTTCATGTGTAGAGTCTTCTCTTGTGTTGTTTGAAGTGGGTGTTTGCTATGACCAATGCATTCTCTTGGCAAAACTCTATTAGCCTTTGTTTCTTCATTCTGTACTCTAAGGCCACATTTGCCTGTTACTTCAGGTGTTTCTTGATTTCCTACTTTTGCATTCCAGTCCTCTAGAATGAAAAGGACATCTTTTTTTGGGTGTTAGTTCTAAAAGGTCTTGTAGGTCTTCACAGAACCGTTCAACTTCAGCTTCTTAAGCATTACTGTTAGGGGCATAGACTTGGATTACTCTGAATGGTTTACCTTGAAAATGAACAGAGATCACTCTGTCGTTTTTGAGATTGCATCCAAGTACTGCATTTTGGACTCTTTTGTTGACGATGATGGCTACTCCATTTCTTCTAAGGGATTCCTTCCCACAGTAGTAGATATAATGGTCATCTGAATTAAATTCACCCATTCCAGTCCATTTTAGTTCACTGATTCCTAATTGTTCATGTTCACTCTTGCCATATCCTCTTTGACCACTTCCAATTTGCCTTGGTTCATGGATGTATCATTCCAGGTTCCTATGCAATATTGCTCTTTACAACATTGGACCTTCCTTGCTTCTATCATCAGTCACATCCACAGCTGGGTGTTGTTTTTGCTTTGGCTCCATCCCTTCATTCTTTCTGGAGTTATTTCTCCACACTTCTCCAGTAGCATATTGGGCACCTACCAACCCAGGAAGTTCATCTTTCAGTCTCCTATCTTTTTAACTTTTGATACTGTTTATGGGGTTCTCAAGGCAAGAATACTGAAGTGGTTTGCCATTCCCTTCTCCAGTGGACCACATTTTGTCAGAACTCTCCCTCATGACCCATCCATCATTGGTGGCCCTATATTCATATGTATGCTAGAATTGGGTAATATAATCATTTCTGAACCAGTCACACACATGAGGAATGGGATTATGTCCAGAATAATGAGTTACCACCGAATGCCTGAGTAGAGCAGTGAAAACTGTAGGCCATGACTATATTTGAGAGTTGTGTCACTTGAACAGAACTGGCATCCTATTAAACAGAAAGAATGAGGGAATGGATGCTATTTATTTTGCCTATGGATTTGCTATTGAGTATTTTCTAATCCTAAACATCATCTAAACCAAGTCAGACATTTCCTTCTTTACACAATCCTTATTCCCTTCACCCTCTTGCCACAACAAATGGGTAGTCTTTTTTAGGGCTCTAATAAAAGATGCTTACTCCTTGGAAAAAAAGGTTATGACCAATCTAGATAGCATATTGAAAACCAGAGACATTACTTTGCCAACAAAGTTCTGTCTAGTCAAGGCTATGGTTTTTCCAGTGGTCATGTATGGATGTGAGAGTTGGACTGGGAAGAAGGCTGAGTGCTGAAGAATTGATGCTTTTGAACGTTGGTGTTGGAGAAGACTCTTAAAAGTCCCTTGGACTGCAAGGAGATACAACCAGTCCATTCTGAAGGAAATCAGTCCTGGGTGTTCTTTGGAGGGAATGATGCTGAAGCTGAAGTTCCAGTACTTTGGCCACCTCATGCGAAGAGTTGACTCATTGGAAAAGACTCTGATGCTGGGAGGTATCGGGGGCAGGAGGAGAAGGGGACGACAGAGGATGAGATGGCTGGATGGCATTACTGACTCAATGGATATGAGTTTGAGTGAACTCCGGGAAATGGTGATGGACAGGGAGGCCTGGCATGCTGCGAATCATGGGGTCACAAAGAGTCGGACATGACTGAGCGACTTAACTGAACTGAACTGAATAATAGATTATACCAGTCATTCAGAATTTGGAGTTATTTGTTACTATAATTGATTCTTCTAATAAACTCTTATTGAGTGAGTAAAAATATTTTATATTCATTTTACTATACCCAATATGATATTTCAACAATATTTGCAGAATAAATCACTCAACACTGAAAATTATCCAGTCAATAAAATGTTCAAGTAGAACTGCTTCTTTTGACTAGCACTTATAAAAACCTTGGGTATTTGGAAAAAGTTATACGAATTTATTTTAAAATATTCCCTTTCTTATAGTCTACTCAAAACATGTTAGGATTATAAGACAAAATAGAGAAGATGGAGTTTCCATACCTTTCTAAAGTAGGTTAGGCATCTCTGATGTATTCTGTAGTTTTCAAGTCTTCCTTGAGGGAAACGATGCCAGTGAACCTGCTTGTCATAGTTCTCTCAGCATTTAGCCAGTGTGTATTCCATGAACACATCATAAATATGTATGATTATGTTAATATACTAAGAATATTTGCCTTTTACTGGTTATACATTTAACATCTTATTTAACTATTGCTACATATATATTTTTATTGATTAGTATGCTGTAGAAAGTACCACTGAGGATCTCAGAGGAGGGTTCAAATTGACTTTGTACTTCATTTGTAGGAGTCAAGAGAATGCCCATCCCTTTAGAGTTAGATCAGCTGCTTGTAAGCCTCAACAGATCTCAGTCAAATGAGAAGCCCACATTTGCAGACACAGCAGATTTCAAACCCTCCATCACAAAAAGGGAGCCTGTGCTATTGGAATAAGATCTTTTTTTGCCAGTGTTGGTACCTGTCACCAGGAGTCATGCAGGATCCTCTTGACACCGAACACTTTGGGCCAGATCATCTACTCTTCTTTCCCTTTCAACATTCTTTGCTCCTCACAGCTGCCTTGGGAACACCAAATAAAATTTCATTATGCCTTTTAATCTGTCTCTGTCATTCAACACAAGAACTTCAGTTCTGCCAGATCAGTCCTTTTGCCTGGGATTTCAGTCCTCATAGGATTCTGTACACTGAATTCCCTGTTTCCATCTCTCAAATCTCACCAACTACCAAAATATTGCACTAAATATTCTATAACTCAGAGTCAGTCATCAGCAATTTTTGTGACACTCTGTGACTCTTCCTTGAACAATCTTTTCATCTTTTTCTCTCTGAAACCTGGTTCTGCTTTGAATTGACTGTTTCAATGACACAGTGTCAGTATTTTTTTTTTCCCATACTTTTTGATCTACTGAAACTCAAGGTGGGATAGTTTTCTTCCTTACTTTTCCTTGTCTCTTTCAAATTGCTCTTTCTCTCTCCCCCAGAGGGTGGAGAAAATTTATTCAGCTGTGAAATCAGACTCTACCACCAACTGTTGTTCCTTGTCTTAATTATTTGCTGATCCTTGGGCCAACCTTCCTTCTGATAAAAAGACTTTAGCTCCTGCCACACTGATGACTTTGCCAACACAGTTACTGTCATGAATTTCAGAAATGTTACTGGCTATTGTCATAGCCTCTCTGTTTCATGATGTTATCTCTACCAATTGTCAGGTGTCCAGTCCCATCATAGACATACTAGATGCCATCACTATCAATAGCTCACTCCCCAGCTACCACCTCATATTTTCCCAATTTCTTCATTGACTACACTCAGTCTTATGAAAACTGTGAAGCAGAGCTTCCACTAATAGCGCTCCTCCTGCTTCTAGTCTTCTTTTTTTGCTTACAGTTTTAATCCTATATTTAATCATCACATAATACCTAATTTCTTTCTCATTTTTTTGCTTTGCTGTACTGGTATGGCTAAATTACAATCCTACAGAAATTTCATCTTTACTTATATGACATATGCATCTGCACAACAAAATACATCTAGAAAATACACACATACACATATACATGCACACACAACCATTCTATTTCAGTGAATCTCCTCTCCTGAAATAACTTCCTATACTGGGATACTACATTTATGTTCCCAAACTTGACTTCTTCATTAAGTTGACATCCATAATGTCCAAATGGCTATTCATTATCTCAGAGTCATCTAAATTCAATTTGTGGAAAAATGAACTCCTCTTCTATGTCCCAATTGTGTTCCTCCTATAATGAAACTTAGTAAATAAAACTGAGAAATAAAATCTTGGAAGTCACCAATGACTGGCCTTCTTTCAGTCTCTGTCTCTCTGTCGCTATTTCACTCATTCCTCCTCTGTCCCTCTAAATCTCTTTCTCTGTCACAGCACACATATAACCCACCAACAAAGTCTTTTGGCTTTAATTGGAAAATACATCCACATATGGTCATTTATTTTCTTTGTTACCTTCCTTACCTGACCACTGTCGTCGGCAGGTAGTATTACTGTAATATCTTTCCAACTCTTAACTACTCATGCTTTTACCTTCCTTCAGTATATTTTGTATTCCATTAAAAACAAAGCATATCATGTCACTCATCTGCTCAACATTTTAAAATATCTTTCTATTTCTATTTATTTCACTCAATAAAAGCCAAAGTTCTGATCACTGTTATAGCAAAACTTGCATCAAAGTTCAACAGGCAAGGATGACTATTTGAGGTTATTGGAACAGGGGAGAGAGACAATTATTTTAGTCTGAACACAACTCTACTGAAATAAAGGGCAAGAGGATTTTTAAGCACTGTAGTGAGTTAATGGAAAAGTACTAGAGGATGGTAGGGCACTGTGTTTGCTAATTGGATTTATCCAAAGGCAAAATAAACTTTTCATATCTTTTAAAACAGAAGGTAGTTTTACAACTAGGAGCAATACATGCAGAGAAGTTAAACACCTATGCACCCACAGAATTTGTGCAATATGGATGCCATCTTCCTTGACCATTATGGTTCAAAGCGATGCCTTCATAAATCCTTGAGAAAAAAAAAAAAAAAAATCCTGGGTTTTGAAAGTGGCAAGAAGTTTCTTAAAGGATTTATATCTGAAAGGTGCAGAAATGCAGAAAAGGAATTTATAAGATTTTTTAAAGTAAATGCACTAAGAAAAAAGATACACAGGTATATCTGTATATCTATACACTTATACATGCAAACATGTGTATGTTCATACATATTTGTATATTTACATACATTTATATATTTCTTATAGTTTCTCTTCATATTTCTGGCTTTGACTGTTAAGATCTACAGTGGAATAATGATACTATCTTAGATAAAGTTTCCCAAAGGCAGACACTGAAGTAAAGATTCATATGTCAGTGACTTATTGAGAAAGTAATTTATTAAAGAAGTGACTTACTAGGGAAGAATGTGTGGAAGCAAGAGGAGAGATGGTAGACAGTCAATGAAGGATGCTCTTTCTGAGGAAGACCAAGTGAAGTCGAATCCTACAGACAATCCTAAAACATAAATTTACCGTTATTAGGGCTTATCAGTCAACAGTTGCAGAGTCAAGTAAAGTCAGCTTTCATAATTCTATACTGAAATTCATTTACTATGAGATTGAAAAAGAAAATATAAACTCCTATAAACTTTGTGATCTCTTTATGAGTCTGAAACATCAACAGTGTTTTCAGAAAATTTTATGACAATGATATGTGCTATTGATTAGAAACCGAGGAAGAGACACCCAGAAATGCTAGCTCTGTCAGTTTTTAATCCAGAAGCCTCTCTATATATAGTGTATAGTATTTGTATTTCATAGTAAGATCCTAAGGGAACTTTTTCATTAAGTGGTGAAGGCCCTCTTCTAGCTTGCAGACCACCAACTTCTTGCTGTGTCTTCTTCATACAGTGGAAGAGTTGAGGGATTTCTCTTAGGCTTCTTCTTTTATAAGGATATTAATCCCATTCATGAGCCACCAGGGAGGCTCTGCCCTCATGACTTAATCACCTCCCAAAGGTCCCTCTCCTACTACCATCAACCTACAAGTTTTGAGTGGACACAGTTTTTCAGATATAGCAGAGACTAATTTATTTATCATTAATCTACAATCAATCACTCACCATTTATTGGAACAATGTTTGATGATAGGGAAATTACTATCACTATCACCAGTAAATATATAAAAAGAGATATAGACAACTGTCCCCTTGATGTATCAAAAGAAATTTTGAGAAAAACTGGTGTTTATGCTGAATCCTAAAGGAAATTCTTGGTTTTCATGACATAGTTAAATATATATATACTTCGGGTTAGAGAAAATGTCATGTGCAGTTGAATGATGAAAAGATATAGGCTAAGATCTCTATGTAAACAGTTGGTTCATGAAGAAACAATGGAGATCTTTAATCAAGAATCAGTTCAATTCAGTTGCTCACTCAAGTCCCACTCTTTGTGACCCTGTGGACTGCAGCACACCAGGCTTCCCTGTCCTTCACCAATTCCCGAAGCCTGCTCAAACTCATATCCATCAATTCGGTGATGCCATCCAACCATCATATCCTCTGTCATCCCCTTTTCCTCCTGTCTTCAATCTTTCCCAGTATCACAGTCTTTTCCAATGAGTCAGTTCTTCACACCAGGTGATCAAAGTATTAGAGTTTCAGCTTCAGCATCAGTCTTTTCAATAAATATTCAGGAGTGATTTCCTTTAGGATTCACTGGTTTGATCTCCTTGCAGTCCAAGGGACTCTCGAGTCTTCTCCAACACCACGGTTCAAAAGCGTGAATTCTTCGGTGCTCAGCTTTCTTTGTAGTCCAACTCTCACATCCATACATGACTACTGGAAAAACCATAGCTTTAACTAGATGACTTTTGTTGGCAAAGTAATGTCTCTGCTTTTCAATATGCTATCTAGGTTAATCAAAAATTTATGATGTCAAATCTCTTTCGGTAAAAGATAACTTGGAGAGTAAGTAGAGTGTGTAGAGAAATAGAAGTTGTTGGCAAAACAAACAAAAGACAAAGAAAAACAAAACAAAGAAAATAAACTAAAAAGTTAAAAGGATGTTGCAATGATCAGTCATAATTGAACGAACTGAGAAAGTGTCATGAAGTGTGGAAAAAATTGAAGCTAAGTATTTAAAGATCATCTAGATTTTGAGAACAAAGGAGATGTATGGGTTGTGGATGATACTGCAGATGGCAATGTTGTCAAATAATGAAACAAACCAAAATAGTGTGATGATGATAATAATAATGATAATGAAAATTATGAGTTTCAGAGGCAGAATTATAAATTGGAACTTGTGTATATGCTTGGAATTTCTGAGATGTATCCATTCAATAATTTTAAAAGTGTATGACTATTAATCACATATTAAATGCTAGGCACTGGCTTTCTATCTATAAATCATACAGGCAGGATGAGATACTATAAGTTAGTAAATAATGTAGATAATAAGCATATTAATAAACAAATACAAAGATAACTGGAACTTGGAGCACATTCTATGAAGAAAATAAACAGGATGCCATGATAGCAGAACTGAACTAATATATTCAGATGATCATGTCTCATCTCTGAGCAGGGAACTGCTGAAAAATAGGCCTGGGCTTTGGAAGCAAGGTCTGAACTGAATATACAGATTGGGAGACCATCAATAGATAGCTGGTAATAAGGCTTTGAAAGTGGAAAAGCTTCTAAAAGACAGTGTGACAAATTAGAAAGAACCATTTAGTTAATGATAACTGGCTATATTTACTTGTTTCAATAATACTGTAAGATTGAGGATATATTTACAGGCTTTTAGAAGGGATTATGTCATAGTAAGGTTTATGAAAATGGATTTATACAAAGAGAAAATGAGTATTCCCAAGCCATCCAGTAAATAAACATCATAGACAGCATAAAATATAGAGGTTTCTTTTCCTGGTTCACTCTTTACAGCATTAATCTAAAATTAAATAATGTTCTTAAGNCATTTACTCATTTTATTTAAGCAATCAAATGTTTTCCTTTATACATGTACATACTGAGATAATAGTTGAGGTAATAACTTTCTTCTAAATAGCCCTTTTTAATATAAAGAAACCAAAAACAAACTAAAACTCTTATTTAAGGTCAGTTCTAAGTGAGGTCCGGATAAGGCAATGGTAACCCACTCCAGTACTCTTGCCTGGAAAATCCCATGGATGGAGGAGCCTGGTAGGCCGCAGTCCACTGGGTCACAAAGAGTCAAACACGACTGAACAAGTTCACTTTCACGCATTGGAGAAGGAAATGACAACCCACTCCAGTGTTCTTGCCTGGAGAATTCCAGGGATGGCGGAGCCTGGTAGGCTGTCATCTATGGGGTCACACAGAGTCAGACACGACTAAAGTGATTTAGCAGCAGCAGCAGCTAAGTGAGGTCACCTGTCTATTAAACAGAAAAAGCAATTCAGACTCGGTCAAACCAAAAATGAATTAAGAATTTGTGTACCTCAAGACAAACCTGAAGAAGAAATTGAAACTAGTCAGTAGCCACAATTTTTAAAAGTTATGTTAAGGAGTCTAATTTGACCAATCAGCAACTGTTTCTACCAATTTAAGTGAGCACCCATAGTGAAAGCTGGTTTATTAAAATTCAATGGCCCAGAAGAATACTTCTAACTGACAACATGATGTTATATACCCATAGAATATATGGGTATATATGGATGCCTATAATATAACACTATAGAACAAAATGTTTAACCTGCCAACTGTGCTGCAGAAATGAAGATACATGATGCATACATGAAAGATTTAAAATGTGACTGTCTATGAAATATAATCATAGTATTTAGTTAGTCATTTGTATTAGTCATTCTAATTTCCAGGTATTTTAGGACATATTTTAGGACATAATATAATGAATTAAAGGAATATGTGTCACATAAAACACACTGCTTTTTGAAAAATATAAAACAGTATGTTTCTGAAAATTACCTTTCCTCAATGAAACATAGTTGCATATTTAGAGTTTTTATTTCAGTGTGCATTCAAAGTCTCTAAGAAATTAAATTCAAAATATATATTTACTTTAAAAAATATATTGCTGTTATTGTTTTCCAGTCACTCAGTCTTATCCGATTCTTTGCAACCCCATGGACTGCAGCACTCTAGGTTTCCTTGTTTTTCACTACCTCCTGGAGTTTACTCAAACTCATGTCCATTGAGTTGATGATGCCATTGAACTATCATGTCCTCTGTTGCCCCCTTCTCCTCCTGGCCAGTACCAGGGTCTTTTCCATTGAGTCAGCTCTTTGCATCAGGTGGCCAAAGTATTGAAGCTTCAGTTTCAGCATCAGTCCTTCCAATGAATATTCACTATTGATTTCCTTTAGGATTGACTGGTTTGATCTCTTCACTGTCCAAAGGATTCTGAAGAGTCTTCTCCAGTTCAAAAGCATCAATTATTTGGCACTTAGTCTTCTTTATGGTCCAACTCTCACATCCGTGAATGACTACTGGAAGAACCACCGCTTTGACTATACGGACCTTGTTGACAAAGTAATATATCTGCTTTTTAATACACTCTCTAGGTCTGTCATAGTTTTTCTTCTAAGGAGCAAGCATTTTTAGTTTCATGGCTACAGTCACCACCTGCGGTGATTTTGGATCCCAAGAAAATAGGTCAGGGATCTTCCTGACCTAGGGATTAAACTCATGTCTCCAGCACTGGCAGGCAGATTTTTTACCACCGAACCACATGAAGAAGACCACCCCTCTCCCAACCATTACTCAATATCTCTTCCCCAAGCAAACACTGGTTAGATTGCCCAGTGAGCAGTGCCTTAGCAGCTCACAGGAAATAGCTGCCTGAAATGCAAGGCAAGATGTCCTTGAAATGCATTTCCCTACCATCTTGGTGTTGGAAAAGACTCTTGAGAGTCCCTTGGACTGCAAAGAGATCAAACCAGTCCATTCTAAAGGAAATCACTCCTGAATATTATTGAAAGGACTGATGCTGAAGCTGAAACTTCAATATGTTGGCCTGATACAAAGAACTGACCCTGAAAAAGACCCTGATGCTGGGAAAGATTGAGGCAGGAAGAGAAGGAGACAGCACAGGATGAGACGGTTGAAAGGCATCGCTGACTTGATGGACGTGAGTTTGAGCAAGCCCCAAGAGTTGGTAATGGACAGGGAAGCCCAGCGTGGTGCAGTCGATGGGGTCACAAAGATTTGGACATGACTGAGTGACTGAACTGAACTGATCCTCTCTAACCCCCTTTCCATTTTATTCACTACCGTTAACTGACCTGATCCATCTACAGTTGGTTCCTTTTCCATAATTAGCAATTAGTAAAAACTGTAAGAAAGGAGGTAGGCGCTACTAGCTACCCTAAATCTCCAACACCCTTTGTCATTTCTATTATGTATAGGGCATGGACTCTTAATACCAGAAACTTAAAAAAAATAAGAGGAATAAAAACATTTCTATTACCTTGTCTATCTGAAAAATGGAGACTATGAAAAACCGAAAGTTAATCAGTATTTGAAATCACCAGGAAATAATTAGAAATTTTAGTCATGATCTGTTGCAAGCAAAAGCTTAGCAAAAAAAAAAAAAAAAAGTAAAACCAGAACTAAAATGACAAAACATATAATAACACTAATATTATTTAAAATGTTTTCTAGCTAGTTAATAAAATTAGATATGAGAAAGTTGTCAACATATGACACTTGAAAAGAAGAAATTTAATTATTTCTAATGCTATAAATTGGGGCTTTCCAGGTAGGTGGCTCAGTGGATAAAGAAGCCATCTGCAATGCAAGAGATGCAAGAGGTGGTGTTCGATCTGTGAGTTGAGAAGATCTCCTCAGGGAAAGCATGGCAGCCTACTCCAGTATTTCTGCCTGGGAAATCCCATGGACAGGGAAGCCTGGTGGGCTACAATCTGTAGGGTTGCAAACAGTTCGACATGACTGAGGTGACTGAGCATGCATGCAAAGCTTTAACTCACTGAAAGATACAAGAAAATGTATTAAAATACTAATTCAAGATAATATATTAAAACAGTATCCTAAACATAAGAGGAATAAGTAAAGGTATAGGTATCAAAGCAGATTTTCTAATAACTTCCCCGATATAAACAGCTGCCAGTTGTAAAATAAAAGGGAAAATTTGCATTTTTTACAGCATAAAAATTATAAAATATCAAGGAATAATGTCATATTTAATATATCAACACAAAGACATATACTAAAGATGAATTAAAAAGAGACACTGATGTTCAGAGTATAAGTTGGATCAATTTTTTTAGGGTATAATGTGACAAAACACATTACTTTTGAAAGGTGCTTTTTTATGCACAGAGTTTCTGCTTAATGTAATTTCTCCTACAGACATACATTAGTGCAAAAAAAGTATGACAAGCTATCGATTTTAGCACTGTTCTTAATGTCAAAATACTAAAACAAAATTAATTACTTATAAGCTGGGGGAAAGCTAACACCCAAAAAGATGTCCTATTCATTACAGGGGACAGGAATGCAAAAGTAGGAAGTCAAGAAACACCTGGAGTAACAGGCAAATTTGGCCTTGGAGTACAGAATGAAGCAGGACAAAGGCTAATAGAGTTCTACCAAGAGAACACACAGGTCATAGCAAACACCCTCTTCCAACAACACAAGAGAAGACTCTACACATGTACATCACCAGATGGTCAACACTGAAATCAGATGGATTATATTCTTTGCATCCAAAGATGGAGAAGCTCTATATAGTCAGCCAAAACAAGACTGGGACCTGACTGTGGCTGGGATCATGACTTCCTTATTGCCACATTCAGACTGAAATTAAAGAAAGTGGAGAAAACCACTAGACCATTCAGGTATGAACTAAATCAAATCCCTTATGACTATACAGTAGAAATGAGAAATTGATTTAAGGAAGTAGATCTGATAGACAGAGTGCCTGATGAACTATGGATTGAGATTCATAACATTGCACAGCAGACAGGAATCAAGGCCATCCCAAGGGAAAAAAAAATGCAAAAAAGCAAATTGGCTGTCTGAAGAGGACTTACAAATAGCTGTGAAAAGAAGGGTAGCAAAAAGCAAAAGAGAAAAGGAAATATAGACCCATTTGAACACAGAGTTCAAAAAAATAGAAGGAGAGATAAGAAAGCCTTCCTCAGTGATCAAAGCAAAGAAATGGAAAACACAGAATGGGAAAGACTAGCAATCACTTCAAGAAAATTAGAGATGCCAAGGGAACACTTCATGCAAAGATGGGCACAATAAAGGACAGAAATGTTAGGGACCTAACAGAAGCAGAAGATATTAAAAAGAGGTGACAAGAATACACAGAAGAACTGTACAAAAAAGATCTTCATGACCAAGATAAACACTGGGTGTGATCACTGACCTAGAGCCAGACATCCTGGAATGTAAACTCAAGTGGGCCTTAGCAAGCATCACTACGAACAAAGCTAGTGGAGGTGATGGAATTTCAGTTGAGCTATTTCAAATCCTGAAAGATGATGCTGTGGAAGTGCTGCACTCAATATGCCAGCAAATTTGGAAAACTCAGCAGTGGCCACAGGACTGGAAAAGGTCATTTTTCATTCCAATCCCAAACAAAGGCAATGCCAAAGAATGCTCAAACTACTGCACAATTGCGCTCATCTCATGTGCTAGTAAAGTGATGCTTAAAATTCTCCAAGCCAGGCTTCAGCAATATGTGAAGCGTGAGCTTCCAGATGTTCAAGCTGGTTTTAGAAAAGGCAGAGGAACCAGAGATCAAATTGCCAACATCTGGATCATCGAAAAAGCAAGAGAGTTCCAGAGAAACATCTATTTCTGCTTTATGGACTATGCCAAAGCCTTCAACTGTGTGGGTCACAATAAACTGTGAAAGATTCTGAAAGAGATGGGAATATCAGACCACCTGACCTGCCTCTTGAGAAACTTGTATGCAGGTCAGGAAGTAATAGTTCAAAATGGACATGGAACAACAGCCTGGTTCCAAATAGGAAAAGGAGTACCTCAAGGTTGTATATTGTCACCCTGTTTATTTAACTTGTATGCAGAGTACATCATGAGTAACACTGGGCTGGAGGAAGCACAAGCTGGAATCAAGATTGCTGGGAGAAATATCAATAACCTCAGATATGTAGATGACAGCACCCTTATGGCAGAAAGTGAAGAGTAACTAAATAGCCTCTTGATGAAAGTGAAAGAGGAAAGTGAAAAAGTTGGCTTAAAGCTCAACATTCAGAAAACTAAGATCATGGTATCCAGTCCCATCACCTCATGGCAAATAGATGGGGAAATAGTGGAAACAGTGGCTGGCTTTATTTTTCTGGGATCCAAAATCACTGCAGATGGTGATTGCAGCCAAATTAAAAGATCCTTACTCCTTGAAAGGAAAGCTATGACCAACCTAGACAGCATATTAAAAAGCAGAGACATTACTTTGCTAACAAAGTTCTGTCTAGTCAAGGCTATGGTTCTTCCAGTGGTCATGTATGGATGTGAGAGTTGGAGTATAAAGAAAGCTGAGAGCCGAAGAATTGATGCTTTTGAACTGTGGTATTGGAGAAGACTCCTGAGAGTCCCTTGGTCTGCAAGGAGATCCAACCAGTCCATCCTAAAGGAGATCTATCCTGGGTGTTCATTGGAAGGAATGATGCTAAAGCTAAAACTCCAATACTTTGGCTACCTGATGTGAAGAGCTGACTCATTTGAAAAGACCTTGATGCTGGGACAGATTGAAGGCAGGAGGAGAAGGGGATGACAGAGCATGAGATGGTTGGATGGCATCACCGACTCGATGGACATGTGTTTGGGTGGACTCCGGGAGTTGGTGTAGGACAGGGAAGCCTGGCGTGGTGCGATTCATGGGGTCACAAAGAGTCAAACACGACTGAGCAACTGAACTGAACTAGGGGAAATTTAAGTGATTAATTGTACATTTTTACAATGAATTAATAGTCATTTAAAAATCTATCATTTAAGTTAAATGATAAGGAATAACCCAAATATAGATTTTGAGTGTCAAAGATTTAGAGAAGCTAGGAGTATTGCATATTTTTATTTTTAAACAGCAGCTACACATACAAACTCATGCACTCAATTATATGTGCATATCCTTGCTTGCTTGCATGCTTGTATATGCATTAGTTCTTATGGACTGTTATCCCTGAAATGAAACCGTCTACCCATGAAGAGGTTGCATGAATGTGCAAGCACTACATTGTTTTAAAAGTAGGATTCTCTGTAAAGAACTAATCACTGGTGTCCTAATACATCCAGCTATGTAACAAATTAATATTATACCTTTTAGTCTACAATGATTAGTTATGTACCATCCTAGGGATAAATGAAAAAAAAAAAAAAGTCATATTACATTCTCTGCTCTGTGAGTCAATCAATAAGACTGATTTAGGAAGCCAGACAGAGTCGGACATGACTGAAGCAACTTAGCAGCAGCAGCAGCAGCAGGAAGCCAGAAAACATAAGAGGTATATTTAAATTATATATCATTTGGTACTGTTTGAATTTTTAACACTTGAATGTATATATTCTTTTTATGATGATTATTTTTGTTGTAAACACTGTGCTTAGTGAATAAAGAAGTAATCTCATCAAAAGAAATGTTTCTACAACCCAGAAGCTTTGCACAGATGTCTCTATGTGGCTTCATGACACTTCTGAGGGCCACCTATCTGATTTCTTAACTCACAGTCAATTAGGTCATGGCTAGGAAGCAGTTCTGATTATGCATCTCACCTCTATGATGAGCTTTGATATGATGGATATGTCCCAGAATTTCTTTTGGCACATGAATTCTGAGAAATGAACAATGGACCATTTTCCTTCACTTCTTCTTCACTTTGAAGCTGAATGTAACTAACATTTACAATTTAAATCCTAAAGTAGAAATAATGTTGAGCTAACTGACAAATGAATGACAGCTATAGCTCTTCAGGTTACAAAATGGTACATTAAACAAATCTCTCTTGTGAATTCCTTTATTCTTTATTCATATTTGATCTCTTTTCCTGGATCTTTACATCTTAAAGGAGTTACAACACTTGACCTAGTAATAATGATAGTTCATGTTCTTCAGTCAAATACTGGGTCTATCCTACTGGTAAGGGCAATACTTTGATGGTTTCTTTCAGAAAACATACAGTCAAATTGGAGTGCAAGAGAGCATTAAACTTTAGAATAAATATCTATCCTGAATTTCTCCCTAGCTTGAGCTGTATTAAAACTTTCCTTTATATAATTACTATTACACTTGCTCTATAAACAGATT
>SJYQ01001645.1:2509207-2524503 GCA_006410935.1 Redunca redunca | reverse complement strand
ATCTACTGAAAAGAGTACAAATAAATTTCAAGAGTAACTTTTAATTACGATATTGTTAAAAAGATTTGTGGCAAAAATATAAAGGATTTATACTGGCAATTTTCCTCATCCATCATATGACTCCATATGACACCTATGACTCAATAAGATAGTAGGTATATTAGAAAGTAGGTATAGTAGTCAATATAATGGATTCCCAAAGATACCAGTGTCTCAATCTCCAGAGCCAAAGGGAATTGTCAGATATGATAAATGCTGAGAACTTTGAAATGGGACTATTTGACTAGATAATCCAAGTGGATCCAATCTACCCACATGAATCCTAGAAAGCCTGGAGCCCTTCTTGATTGTGGTCAGAGGGAAAAAAATCTAAGAAGTAGGATAAAATAAAAGATAGAGGCAATATTTCTAACTTTAAAAGAAAGATGGTGAGAGGCACAAGTCAATGAACACAAGAAGCTTCAGAAATGGAAAAGAAACAGAAACCTTCTTCCAAGGAACCTCTGGTAAGGAAATTAGCCTGACTGACAACTTGATTTTAGCCCAATACTTCCATGTTAGACTTCTGACCTATAGAACTGTAGGTTAGAAAATTTGTGCTGTTAAGTCACTAGGTTTGTGGTAAGTTGTTTCAGAAACCATGACTAAGTAGCACATAAGAATACAAGATAGATAAGATAAGCCCATTCTTCTTAAGTGAGTTAACCAATATAATATTGGTATGTCTTCCCCAAGTAAAAATAATGACAAGAAGGAAAAGGAAGAGGATAACCAGTAGCATAGCATTCACTGAGTGGTTCCTCACTGAGTTCAGTCCTTCATTTGTGTCCAGCTCTTTGCCACCCAATGAACTGCAGCAAACCAAGCCTCCCTGTCCATCACCAACTCCCGGAGCTTACTAATTCACGCCCTTTGAGTAAGTGATGCCATCTAACCATCTCATCCTCTGTTGTCCCCTTCTCTTCCCAAGTTTAATCTTTTCCAGCATCAGGTTCTTTTCAAATGAGACAGTTCTTCACATCAGGTGGCCAACATATTGGAGTTTTAGCTTCAGCATCAGTCTTTCCAGTGAATATTCAGGACTGATTTTCTTTAGGATGGACTGGTTGGATCTTCTTGCTGTCCAAAGGACTCTCGAGTCTTCTCCAGCACAGTTCAAAAGTATCAATTCTCTGGTGCTCAGCTTTCTTTATAGTCCAACTCTCACATCCATACATGACTACTGGAAAAACCATAGCTTTGACTAGACAGACATTTATTGGCAAAATAATGTTTCTGCTTTTTAATGTGCTGTTTAGGTTGGTCAAAACTTTTCTTCTAAGGAGCAAGTGTCTTTTAATTTCATGGCTGCAGTCATCATCTGCAGTGATTTTGGAGTCCCTAAAATAAAGCCAGTCACTGTTTCCACTGTTTCCCCATCTATTTGCCATGAAATGATGGGACCAGATGCCATGATTTTAGTTTTCTGAATGTTGAGTTTTAAGCGAACTTTTTCACTCTCCTCTTTCATAAAGAGGCTCTTTAGTTCTTCTTTGCTTTCTACCATAATGGTGGTGTCATCTGCATACCAGAGGTTATTGATCTTTCTCTGGGCAATCTTCATTCCAGTTTGTGCTTCATCCAGTCCAGCATATATCATGATGTATTCTGCATATAAGTTAAATAAGCAGGGTGACAAAATACAGCCTTGATGTACTCCTTTACCAATTTTGAACAGTCTATTTTTCCGTGTCCAGTTCTAACTGTTGCTTCCTGACCTGTATACAGATTTCTCAAGAGGCAGTTCAGGTGGTTTGGTATTCCCATCTCTTTAAGAATTTTCTAGAGTTTGTTGTGGTCTTCAGTCACAGGCTTTGGCCATAATCAATAAAGCAGAAGTAGATGTTTTTCTGGAACTTCCTTGTTTTTTTGATAATCCAGTGGATGTTGGCAATTTGATCTTGGGTTCCTCTGCCTTTTCTAAATCCAGCTTGAACACCTGGAAGTTCTTAGTTCACATACAGTTGAAGCCTCTTTTGGAGAATTTTGAGCATTACTTTGCTAGCGTGTGAGATAACTGTACTTTTGTAGTAGTCTGAACATTCTTTGGCATTGCCTTTCTTTGGGGTTAAAATGAAAACTGATCTTTTCCAGTCTGGTGGCCACTGATGCATTTTCCAAATTTGCTGGCATATTGAGTTCAGCCCTTTCACAGCATCAACTTTTAGGATTTGAAATCGATCAATGGGAATTCCATCACTTCCACTAGCTTTGTTCCTAGTGATATTTCCTAAGGACCATTTGATTTCACATTCCAGGATGTCTGGCTCTAGGTAAGTGGTCACACCATCATGACTATCTTTTTTTTTTTTGTATATTTCTTCTGTGTATTCTTACCACATCTTTTAATATCTTCTGCTCTGTTAGGTCCATACTATTTTTGTCCTTTTTTGTGCTCATCTTTGCATGAAATATTCCCTTGTTATCTCTAATTTTCTTGAAGAGATCGTTAGTCTTTCCCATTCTATTATCTTCCTCTATTTTTTGCATTGATCACTGAGGAAGGCTTTCTTATCTCTCCTTGCTATTCTTTGGAACTCTGCATTCAACTGGGTATATCTTTCCTTTTCTCCTTTGCCTTTTGCTTCTCTTCTTTTCTCAGCTATTTGTAAGGCCTCCTCAGATAACCATTTTGCCTTTTTGCCTTTCGTTTTCTTGAGGGTGGTCTTGATAACTCCCTGCTGCACAATGTCTCGAACCTCTGTTCATAGTTCTTCAGTCAGTCTATCAGATCTAATCCTTTGAATCTATTTGTCACTTCCACTGTATAATCATAAGGGATTTGATTTAGGTCATACCTGAATGGTCTAGTGGTTTTCCCTACTTTCTTCAATAGGCACCATGAATATTTCTGATTGTTTCACACAAATAAGCCTGAAAGCAATACTTGTATTTGTTAAATATATACAGCTATTGTTGTTCAGTCATCAAGTCCTGTCTAACTCTTCACAACCCCATGGACTGCAGCATGCCAGGCCTTCCTGTTCCTCACCTTCTCCTGGAGTTTTCCCAAATTCAATCTCACTGCATTGGTGATACCATACAACTGTTTCATCCTCTGTCACCCTCTTCTTCTTCTGCTTTCAATCCTTTCGGCATCAGGGTCTTTTCCAATGAGTCTGTGTGTGTGTGTGTGTGTGAGAGAGAGAGAGAGAGAGAGATTGGGGTGTGTGTGTGTGTGTGTGTGTGTGTGTGAGAGAGAGAGACAGATTGCCAGGCTTTCCTGGTGGCTCAGACTGTAAAGAGTCCTCCTGCAATGTGAGAGGCCTGGGATCAATCCCTAGGTTGGGAAGATTCCCTGGAGGTAAGCATGGCAACCCACTCCAGTATTCTTGCCTGGAAAATCCCCATGGACAGAGGAGCCTGGAGGGCTACAGTACATGGGCTCTCGAAGAGTGTGAAATGACTGTGGGACTAAGCACACACACATGAGATTTCTATATACAATAAAACTGAGGCACAAACACACACTATATTTTGCCAAAGATCACATACAAAGGGGCTGGTAGAACTGGAATTCAGAATCAGACATTTAAATTGTGAAGAGTTGAATCACATCTTAAAATAAAAAAAAAAATAAAGTTTGGCAAGTAGACAAAAGTTAAAAATGGAATTCTATTCAAAGTTTGTGAAATGTTTTGAAAAGTTCTCTTTCTTGGTAATTAAAAAAAAAAATCTCTTTAATGAAATCAAGCAAAGCAGGGCCTGGCTCAAAGATGCTCCAACTACGCTGACTGATAGGAATTGAGTGAGTTATATATTAGAGATAGGAGCACTATCTGTCCATATTAAAGCAGACTCTAACAAAGAGAAGAACAATACATAAATACATAATTAAATTTATGTATTAAAAATTACTGATTATGAGGGTTTTACAAATTGGGTTTTAAAATGTAAGCTGACATAAGTTGGTTAAGGAGGACATATTTTATAGGGTTGGGTGACTGGCAAAAGTAAGCAAGCTGTTGTATATTAATTAAAGTGAAAACATGGAATTAAGGACAAACATGCCAAAGAGTTTGCACCCATTAATCTAAGATAGCTGTACCATAGGTAAGTAGATAAGTGAAGTAAAGATAGACTCATCTCTATTTATCTCAAATAGAGGTCACTATATATGGCACTACAAATGCCACTATATATGGCATTCAAGGTTGCCTAAATCTCCTAGAAGGAGAAGGAAAGGAGAGTGAAAGAGTAAGGTTAAAATTGCAAAGAATGATACCCATTAGAAGGTAGAAGAATGGAAGTCTACATGAGTGGACTATAGCAGGAGGGGCAAAATCACATTTAGAATCAAACCCCATACCCACCAGAAATGCTCAGAGGGCTCAAACAAACCTTTGTTGCACCAGGACCCAGAGACCCCACAGAGACTGAGACAGAACTGTGTTTGAGTATCTCCTGTGGAGGTACATGTCAGCAGTGGACTGTCTCAGGGCCACTGCCTCTGGGTGCAGAGGACCTGGGTATGGCATAAGCCCTCTTGGAGGAGGTCACCATTAAGCCTACCATAGAGCCCCAGAACTTACACAGGACTGGGAAACAAATTCTTCCTGGGCACAAACAGAACCTTGTGCACACCAGGACCCAGGAGAAAGGAGCAGTGACCCCACAAGAGACTGACCCAGACTTGCTCATAAGTGTCCAGTACTCTCCAGTGGATGTGTGGGTCAGCAGTGGCATGCTGAGAAGGCTGGGGGCACTGACTAGCATTGCATGCATGGGACATGTTGAAGGAGGTTGCTACTATCTTCATTACCTCCATCATAGCTTGGACAAAGGTAAATAACAGGGAAGGAACACAGCTCCACCCATCAACAGAAATTTGGATTAAAGATCGTGACCCCAAGTATCAGAACAAGACCCAATTCCCTCCTCAGTCACTCTCCCATCAGGAACCTTCCATAAGCCTCTTATCCTTCTCCATCAGAGGGGAGACAGACTGAAAACCACAATCACAGGAAACTAACGAACCTGATCACATTGACCACAGCCTTCTCTAACTCAGTGAAACAATAAGCCATGCTATGTAGGGCCACCCAAGATGGATGGGTCATGGTGGAGAGTTCTGACAAAACGTGGTCCACTGGAAAAGGGAATGGCAAACCACTTCAGTATTCTTGCCTTGGGAACCTCATGAACAGTATCAAAAGGCAAAAAGACAGGACACTGAAAGATGAACTCCCCAGGCTGGTAGGTGCCCAATATGCTACTGGAGATCAGTGGAGAAATAACTCAAGAAAGAATGAAGAGACAGGGCCAAAGCAAAAACAATGCCCAGTTGTGGATGTGACTGTTGATGGAAGTAAAGTCCAATAGTGCTGTAAAGAGCAATATTGCATAGGAACCTGGAATGTTAAGTCCACGAATCAAGGCAAATAGGAAGTGGTCAAACAGGAGATGGCAAGAGTGAACATTGACATTTTAGGAATCAGTGAACTAAAATGGACTGGAATGGGTGAATTTAACTCAGGTGTCCATTATATCTACTACTGTGGGCAAGAATACCTTAGAAGAAATGGAGTAGCCATCATAGTCAACAAAAGTCTGAAATGCAGTACTTAGACACAAACTCAAAAATGACAGAATGATCTGTTTATTTCTAAGGTGAGCCATTCAATATCACGGTAATCCAAGTCTATGCCCTGACCAGTAATTCTGAGGAAGCTGAAGTCGAATGGTTCTATGAAGACCTACAAGATCTTCTAGAACTAACACCCCAAAAAGATGTCTTTTTCATTCCAGGGGACTGGAATGCAAAAGCAGGAAGTCAAGAAATATGAGGAGTGATAGGTAAATTTGACCTTGGAGTACAGAATGAAGCAGGGCAAAGGCTAATAGAGCTTTGCCAGGAGAACACACTGGTCATGGCAAACCCTCTTCCAACAACACACAAGAAGACTCTACAAGTGGACATCACCAGATGGTCCATACTGAAATCAGATTAATTATATTCTTTGCACTCAAAGATGGAGAAATTCTATACAGTCAGCAAAAACAAGACTGGGAGCTGACTGTGGCTCAGATCATGAATACCTTATTGCCAAATTCAGACTTATATTAAAGAAAGTAAGGAAAACCACTAGACCATTCAGGTATAACCTAAATCAAATCCCTACGATTATACAGTGGAAGTGACAACTAGATTCAAGGGATTAGATCTGATAGACTACCTGAAGAACTATGGACAGAGGTTCATGACATTGTACAGGAGGCAGAGATCAAGACATTCCCCAAGAAAAGAATTGCAAAAAGGCAAAATGGTTATCTGAGGAGGCCTTACAAATAGCTGAGAAAAGAAGAGAAGTAAAAGGCAAAGGAGAAAAGGAAAGATATACCCAGTTGAACGCAGAGTTCCAAAGAATGGCAAGGAGAGATAAGAAAGCCTTCCTCAGTGATCAGTGCAAAAAAATAGAGAACAATAAAATGGGAAAGACTAGAGATCACTTCAAGAAAATTAGAGATACCAAAGGAATGTTTCATGCAAAGATGAGCTAACTAAAGGACAGAAATCGTGTGAACCTACCAGAAACATAAGATATTAAGAAGAGGTGGCAAGAACACACAGAAGAACTATACAAAAAAGATCTTCATGATCCAGATAATCACGATGGTGTGATCACTCACCTATAGCCAGACATCCTGGAATGCAAAGTCAAGTAGGCCTTAGGAAACGTCACTATGAACAAACCTAGAGGAAGTGACGGACTTCCAGTAAAGCTAATTTAAATCCTAAAAGATGATGCTGTGAAAGTGCTGCACTCAATTATGCTAGCAAATTTGGAAAACTCTGCAGTGGCCTCAGGGCTGGAAAAGGTCAGTTTTCATTCCAATCCCAAAGAAAGGCAATGCTAAAGAATGTTCAGACTACCGCAAAACTACAGTTATCTCACACACTAATAAAATAATGCTTAAAATTCTCCAAACAAGTCTTCAACAGTACGTGAACCATGAAATTCTAAATGTTCAAGCTGGATTTAGAAAAGTCAGCCAAATCAGAGGTCAAATTACTACCATCCACTGGATCATCAAAAAAGCAAGAGAGTTCCAGAAAAACATCTACTTCTGCTTTATTGACTAGGCCAAAGCCTGTGCCTGTGTGGACCAAAACAAACTCTGTTAAATTCTTCAAGAGATGGGAATACCAGATCACTTGAACAGCTTCTTGAGAAATCTGTATGCAGGTCAAGAAGCAACAGTTAGAACTGGACATGGAACAGCAGACTGTTTCCAAATAGGAAAAGGAGAACGTCAAGGCTGTATTTTGTCACCATGCTTCTTTAACTTATATACAGAGTATATCATGAGAAACACTGAACTGGTTGAAGCACAAGTTGAAATCAAGAGTCCTTGGAGAAATTTCAATAACCTCTGGTATGAAGATGACACCACCCTTTTGACAGAAAGCAAAGAAGAACTAAAGAGCCTCTTGATGAAAGTGAAAGAGGAGAGGGGAAAAGTTGGCTTAAAACTCAACATTCAGAAAACTAAGGTCATGGCAACTAGTCCACCACTTCATGGCAAATAGATGGGGAAACAATGGAAACAATGACAGACTAATGTTTGTGCTCCAAGATCACTGCAGATGGTAACTGTGGAATTAAAAGACACTTGCTTCTTGGAAGAAAAGTCATGACCAACCAAGACAGCACATTAATAAAGCAGAGACATTACTTTGCCAACGAAGGTCCGTCTAGTCAAAGCTATGGTTTTTCCAGTAGTCATGTATGGATGTGACAGTTGGACTATAAAGAAAGTTGAGCAACAGAGAATTGATACTTTTAAACTGTGGTGTTCAAGAAGCCTCCTGAGAGTCCCTCAGACAGCAAGGAGATCCAACTCGTCCATCCTAAAGGAAATCAGTCCTGAATATTCATTGGAAGCACTGATGCTGATGCTGAAACTCCAATACATTGGCCACCTGATGTGAAGAACTGTCTTATTTGAAAAGACCCTGATGCTGGGAAAGATTGAAGGCAAGAGGAGAAGGGGACAACAGAGGATAATGTGGTTGGATGCCATCACCGACTCAATGGACATGAGTTTGAGTCAACTCCAGGAGTTGGTGATGGACAGGGAGGCCTGGTGTGCTGCAGTCCATGTGGTCACAAAGAGTCAAACATAACTTAGTGATTGAAATTAACTGAACTGAACTGATTGTTGGAAAACTTGTAGAGTGGGAGTAAGCCATGAAATAGAAGAGTAATTTATTGAGAAAGAGGTCAGTTTAGCTAAGGGCTGCTCTGGCATATAAATTTAAGTCAGTAGGACAGCTGAAGAGAGGTGACTGTTTGCCCTGGACCTCTCCACACTTGAAGGAATGATGGAGCAAGGTTTTACAGGAGCTGCAAGATGAACTTTACAGGAAATGGAAAACAGCATGTACAGGTCTATTTTTTTTTAAGTGCACATATGAAGGGAACAAATGCAATGGAACAGTTACCATAGAGGAATGGGGCGATCAAAGGGGGTTTCATTTTATTTGGTTTCCTTTTGAAAATTATAGAAATTAATATATGTTTCTAGGCTACTGGCAAAAATACCCCAGACATGAGAAACAGCAGGAAAGGATATTCGAAAAAGTGAAACCACTGAGAATATAAAATGAGAGATTCATTTGAGGAGATGCTGATTTTGACAAGACAGGATACATCCCTCCCTTTTATCAGTTGAGAAGAAGGCATCAGTAACACAAACACAGGGAGGATAGATTATGGATGGGAAGAGGGATTCCCTATGTCAATCCCTAAAAGATTAGTAAGCAGGGGGAAATTTAAGGTGAACAGACTGCTGTGGATGTGTGATACAGTCACAATAGGGGTAAAGAGTGGAGCTTCGAAGCTGCAGTGATTGGACAGCCCATGAGAGAAAAAGATTGTTCAATCACAGTGAGAGGTAGTTTACAGAACTTCTGTTCTTAAAATTATCACTATTGCACACTCTTGCTGCTGGACATGCCACTTTTAGAAACTGTATAAATTTCCTTTTAAACAGTTCCTGTAGTGTTTAAAATTTCCTTTTTAAAGGGGTAACTATCTTGGAGGACTCAATTAAACTGCTATTCAGTTATTCCAAGCTTATGTTTAATGAGTACAACTTATTAAGATTATATATCATTATTTTTACAATCAGCTGAGATGATCAAACTGAATGAGAACAATGTGAAAGTGACTTGGAGAAAGAGGTAGTATATACTAGAAGAAATGCCTCAGTGGGTTGTTTTTGTAATCCTATAAAAAGGGGAAATAGCAAAGGTGAACTATTTCCAATTTAGTTGAAGTTTAAACTGGAAAGACAATAACTAGAAGGAAATTTGGTAGTATAACTCACAAATTGTGACTCTGTGATTTATAAAATGGTATATTATAATGTGGGATCCAGATTTCTATATTAATAAGCATCAAATATTTGTATACAGTATTGACTAGAAATTAATATTTATACTTTTATTATACTTCCATATACTATATATCTTGTCAGTCACCAGGGAAATCCATACTACACAGCTTATAAAACTATATTCTTTATAACTATAACTTGTTCTCAGAAATGCTAAATAATCGTCTAACAAACAGTGTTTTTGTATTAAAGTACCTCATACTATATCATCTATCTGAGAATTCAAGGGGTATGAATGTAAACCCTCATTTAACTCCTGTTTCTCTGTAACAAATATTAAAACATCTTGCTATCACCAGGTGCATAGTTTCAGTATGAAATCAGTTGATTCATCAATTGCAAGGTCATCTGTTACTGTTTTCATTTTTCTCAAAGCTATCCTTGGAACTCAAGAGATGTAGACAAGCTAGAATAAATGAACTAAATTCATTTTCTCAAAAGTAACTTGTATTTTTTTCTTCATGACATAGAAGCTCATTCCCATGGATTTAGAATCCATTTTATTCACTCTATTCTCAGATTCATATAAACCCTGGGTGCCCATTTACTATTATTTTTTTTTAATTTAATGAAAATTATTTCATTAATTTTATGAAAAAAATAATATTTAAAACATTTCTTCCATTTAGGTTTAATTGAAAAAGATCTTTTAAAGGTGTTTTAAGAAAGTCTGAAGTGAAGTGAAATGAAGTCGCTCAGTCGTGTCCCACTCTTTGCAACCCCATGGACTGTAGCCAACCAAGCTCCTCAATCCATGGAATTCTCCAAGCAAGAACACTAGAGTGGGTTGCCATTTCCTTCTCCAGGGGATCTTCCCAACCCAAGGATCAAACCTGGGTCTCTCACATTACAGGCAGACGCTTTACCATCTGAGTCTCCAGGGAAGCCTTATTTAAGAAATTCTAATTGTCCTGAATTTTCAAATTTTACTATCTAGGGAGTTAGGGCAAGTTAATGGGGAAATCTAAGTCAGTTGGAATTGTTCTGATGCAGATTATTCAAAATTGTTTATAGAGACAAGTTTGTTCTCCTTTTAACAAATATGATACTGACTTGGCTGGAAGTAAAATTAGGTTAATTTTCTTGAAGTGTCTTTATTCACTTACCAGAATGTCTTAAAATTATCACTCTAGGAAAAGTTGAAAGAAATTTAAAAGTGGAAAAATGTTTAATCTTAAAAGAAAGTGACATGGAACCAAATAACAAATATTTGGAAACTGAATGCTCTTCTTATAAGATGTTAGGAAAATGATTTTGATGGTAGTATAAAGAACTTAATGATATCTTAAATGATACCATCTTAAGCCAGAGCTAGTTACTGTTTAATAAAATTCAAACTGAAAAAGATAGTCCTGTTATGTTTTGTGGCAAGATATTTCACACCGCCCTTCCCTCCACCATTCCTTTTAGGATATTAGGGAACTTGAATGTTTTGGCTTTATTTATTACTATATTCTTTTCAATAAGAGCATATTTTAGTAGCTATCTGAAGAAAAACACAATGTCTGTCAGCTCTCTTTGAGAACAAGGAAAAAAAAATTTTTGGAAGAGGCAACAGGTTGTATGTACAAATTATGTAAATAAAATGGAACTGAGTAATGTGGACTGAACTGTTACTTACTCAGTCATGTCTGATGCTTTGCAACTACATTGTGTCTTCCTACAAAATTCATGTGTTGCAACCCTAACCTTCATGTGGTGGTACTGGAAATAGAGTAGAGGAAGTAATTAGGTTTAGATGGAGTCATGAAACTAAGGCTCTCAGAATGGGAATGATGTTCATAAGATGAGGCACCAGGGAGTTTGTTCTTACTCTTTTTCTGCCATGTAAAGACATGGTAAGAAGGCAGCCGTCTATAAACTCTCAAGAGAACTCTCACCACATCTCAATCATGTTGGCACCCTGATCTTGGCCTTGTGGCCTCCAGAATTGTGAGATAATATATTTCTGTTGCTCAGGATACCTAGTTTTTGAAATTTTGTAATGGCAGCTGAAGCTAGGATACCAAGCATGTTTCCTTTCTGCTCTTGGGAGTGTCTAGGGTGTGATGTAGCACGACCTCAAAAAAGATACCTGTGATACATCAACAAATATTGGACTCAACAACCAAGACTTGAATCATCAAAGTTACTTAATCTTAGTCATTTTATAAAAGCAACAGAACCACCGCAACAGGAGGCACCCAATTAAATCAGTCATGGGTATCTCAGTAATAACTGTCATGAAAAAAAATTTTCCTTGGTACTCTTGAAATTATGGATTATGAATTGAGAGTCATACCCTTCTAAGTTATACTGATTACTTAAAATATATTTTATTAAATATTGTTCATTGGGTTTATCTTTCTATAAACCATTAAATAGGCAGTTGGGATTCAGATAACAAGTTGATAGACATGAAAGAATATTGTGGATAGTATTAAATCAGATATTATAGAATATAAAATTATTAAGCAATTAACTTTTCAAATTCATGCACATATTTCATATTTTAGTGTAATATTTCTATTCTATGCAATTACAACTTCNTGAAAAACATAGACAAAAAAGTTGACATGACTGTAGAATTTCACAGAACTAGAAATCCTGCCATACTTAATCAGATACTTTCTTAATTGTTTGACATACATGAAGTCAGTTAATAAACTTGTGATGCATTATCCACATATATAAAACAATATGATTTTAAATACCACTCCTTCAAAATTACATATTACTAAAATTGGAGAAGGTAGATCTTCCTCACAATGTATATGCCTCACAACTATCCTCAATTCAGCTAGTGAATACATATCTTGTGCCATGTGAGATATGTCCATTTCCAAAATAATTTTATTTAAAACATGAATTTGTGAGTTCTCTCTTACAGGAAGAGTGCTCCCAAAATTCTACACAGGGAACCAATGAAACAACATTCTAATGCATGATAACAAGAAAAGTCAAAATTTGTTGTTGTTCAGTCACACAGTCATCTCTGAATCTTTACAACCTCACAGACTGTGGCACACCAGGCCTCTCTGTTCTTCACCATCTCTCGGATCTTGCTCAAACTCATGTCCATTGAGTCGATGATGTCAGCCAATAGTCTCATCCTCTGTCATACCCTTCTACACTTGCTTTCAATCTTTCCCAGTATCAGGGTCTTTTCTAATGAGTAGGCTCTCTGCATTAGGTGGCCAAAGTATTGGAGCTTCAACTTCAGCATCAGTCCTTCCAATGAATATTCCGGACTGATTTCCTTTAGGATTGACTTGTTTGGCCTTTGTTCAGTTCAAGGGACTCTCAAGAGCCTTCTCCAACACTACAGTTCAAAAGCATCAATTCTTCGGTGCTCAGCCTTCTTCACAGTCCAACTCTCACATCCATACATGACTACTGGAAAAACCATGGCTTTGACCTCTGTTGGCAAAGTCATGTGTCTTCTTTGTAATATGATGTCTAGGTTTGTCATAGCTTTTCTTCCAAGGAGCAACCATCTTTTAATTTCATGGCTGCAGTCACCATTTGTAGTGATTTTGGAGCCCCCAAAAATAGTCTCTCACTGTTTCCATTGTTTCCCCATGTATTTGCCATGAAGTGATGGAATTGGATGCCATGATGTTCGTTTTGTGAATATTGGTTTTAAGCCAGCTTTTTCACTCTTCTCTTTCACTTTCATCAAGAGGCTCTTTAGTTCCCCACCACTTTCTGCCATAACGGTGTTGTCATCTGCATATCAGAGGTTATTGATATTTCTCCTGGCAATCTTTATTCCAGCTTGTGCTTCATCCAGCCCAGCATTTCGCATGATGTACTCTGTACAGAAGTTAAATAAGCAGGGTGACAATATACAGCATTGAATACTCCTTTCCCAATTTGGAACCAGTTTGTTGTTCCATGTCTGGTTCTAACTGTTGCTTCTTTACCTGCATACAGGTTTCTCAGGAGGCAGATAAGATTGTCTGGTAATCCACCAGGCTCCTCTATCCATAGGATTCTCCAGGCAAAAACACTGAAGTGGGTTGCCATTTCCTTCTCCAGATCTTCCTTACATAGTGTTCGAACCCGGGTCTTCCACTTTGCAGACAGATTCTTTACCATCTGAGCCACCAGGGAAGCCCAAATGGTTACTATGTGCCTAGTTAAAATTCAATTCCCTTAACTTGGTGTATAGGGTCCTTTGGGCTTACCTGGTGGATCAGACAGTAAAGACTCTGCCTGCAAGTCAAAATAGTGAACTTGATGTCTCACAAGGCTTTTATAAACAATGACAGAATAGCACATTCAGAACAGATGGGGAAGGCAAACATACAATAGTCTTCAACAATAAATAAATAAAAAGGACTCTACAGACTTAAGTTATAATCTTTCCTTCTCATCTACTGTGTATTGTGCCACACAACTCAGTAACATTGACAAATCTAGTTTTCTAAAAAGCTGGAGGTTGTTTTTTGGTGCAACACTGACAGCAAGGTTTGCTGGTGGGCATCTAAATCCAGTGAGCCTTGTATTACAGCAACAAGGAAGCAAACACAATGAAATGAATTCTGGCCAAACTGTTACCTTTTATATACTCAGTAATGTTTAGATACCCTTAATAGTGTAAATATCATTCTAGGTTTTCATTGATTTTCCATCCCATATGTTAAAATGTAGACCTCAGTCTCAGGTTTTAAAGTAATTAGAGGTAAGCTGAATTATGTGTGGTAGGTGATTGAATAATGGCATTAGGAAAGTATTGCTTGGTTTTAAAAGGTATAATGAATACCATGAGTAGAAACTTCATTTTAAATCTGAAATCATTAAAAGGTTGCCCAAGGCCATGTGTCTAGTTTCACTGTTTGAAACAAAGGCCGGCACTCATTAAATTTTCACCACAAAAAGCTATAAAAATAATTCTTTTGAATATAATAGTGGTGAAAGAGTTAATATGGGAACCCAGAATGTTACAAGTTTGCTTGAGGATCAGCTGAAACATTTGGCTTTTATAACAAAGAACTTCCTTTTGGTAATACTTGAAATCACATATTACTGACCATTAGTTCAGTCATATTACAGTCTGAGAAGTTATATATTATACTAACTAGTTGGTCAAGTAACAAACATATCATTCAAAATACAATGCTAGTTTTCAGGAAATCTGAATAAGTATTCAGAAAAGACTGAAAACATCCCTGCCATAATTTACATACAAAATTCAGTAATTTAAGAAAAGAGACATTACTCTCCTTTTAAAATTTTGGATAACATAGAGAAAGTATTTTACTTTACTTTTCTATTCTTCAATCCAGGAAAAATATAGCAATATTTATCAAAAAAGGGGAAACTAAGATGTGCTCTACAGAACAGTGTGAATTATGGGGAAAGAAAAAACAGGGCTTGATCATCACAGAAGCATGAAGTTTGACAAAGATTTATCAGGTATATACTACATCTATTCTAGATTAGATGGATACTGAAGTAAACAAAACTTACAGAAAGGTAGAAAATGTAAATATAAAATATTTTAGAAGGAGATAAGCGTTATGAAGGAAAACAAAGCACAAAGTAAGAGAAGCACCACTTTTCAGTAGGTTGAACAGGAAATGTCTCTCAGATAAGGTAGTGGAGCAATATGAAGGAGATAAGAACATCAACTATGTGGATGACAAGTGCTGATATGAAGGAGAATAATATTCTAGGGGACAGCAACTGCAAAGGCTCTTACATTTTTTTTCTTTTGAGACTGCCATGTAATTTGTGTGTAAATATGTGTACAAATATAAATCTCCTAAAATAAATGATCAATATGTGTAGTTGTACAGTATGAGGCATTCTTAAAGATGAGCAATTGTACCTGGGAATTTGGTAATGTTATTATCTAAGATTATTTTGTA
>SJYQ01001645.1:2494335-2508963 GCA_006410935.1 Redunca redunca | reverse complement strand
GTTTCATGTACCAAGCAATTCATACGTATCCAATTATGTCTTTCATATTAGCATGTAACAGGAATTCAATTGTATGACTATTTTTCTGGATACTTCTACTTTTCATCATATATATATAGATATAAATATAGATAATATTTTATGATTATTCCTGAATATTTACTTGAAGGACTGATGCTGAAGCTGAAGCTCCTATAGTTTGCGAGAAACTAACTCATTAAAAAAGACCCTGATGCTGGGAACGATTGAAGGCAGGAGGAGAAGGGGATGACAGAGGATGAGATGGTTGAATGGCATCACCAATTCGATGCATATGACTTTGAGCAAGCTCTGGGAGTTGGTGATGGACAAGGAAACCTGGCGTGATACAGTTCATTGGGTTGCAAAGATATGGACACAATTGAAGGGACCTGAATCAAATTATAATGTCCACTTAACAGAATTACATTTTATAAAAACAACTGTCACTGAATACTGTAGTTTTTGTAGTGTATAGATAGGGAATCATATACATTTATATGAGAAGAGCATGGCGACCCAGTCCAGTATTCTTACCTGGAGAATACCCATGAAACTAGCTTGGTGGGCTGCAGTCCATGGTATAGGAAAGAGTCCGACATGACTGAGCAACTAAGTGCGCACACATACATATATACATATGTGTTTGCTTACTTGCTCAGTCATGTCCAACTCTTTGTGACCCCATAGATGGGAGCCTACCAGGTCTGCTGTCCCTGGGGATTCTCCAGGCAAGAATACTGGACTAGATTGCCAAGCCCTCCTCCAGGCATCTTCTTCACCCAGGTTTCAAACCCAGTTTTCCCACATTGCAGCTGGATTCTTTGTGTCTGAGCCACCAGGGGAGCTCATATATATAGTATATGTGTGTGTGTGTTAATTGTATGTTAAATGAGAAATGGAAATTGTTACAACTGAATTTCATATTCAATCTACTATACAGATGTGAGCAAAAATGTTGAAGTAAAGATCTCTGAAAATTTCTGCTCCATGAAAGCAATAAGAAAACTAGCAAGAATTACTGGAATCATCTTTTTCAGAAGTCTAGAAATTCCCTGGTGGTTCAGACAGTAAAGAATCCACCGGCAATATGGAAGACCTGGGTTTGATACCTGGGTTGGGAGGATTCCCTGGAGGAGGGTTGGCAATCCATTCTCGCCTGAAGAATCCCCAAGGACAGAGGAACCTGGTGGGCTACAGTCCATGGTGTCGCAAAGAGTCAGACATGACTGAGCAACTAAGCAAAGAAATTAATCAAAGACTTGCAGCAATCTATGACTGTTATTTCCAGAAAAATGACTGAATCTTTGTTAGAACTGAGAGGTTTACCTTATTTTTACTTTCTGTAGTCCCATTCCCTTTTCTCCAAACTGTTTGTGAGCCTTCAAAACTAATAATCTGCACTCATGGTGAAAATCAGCAGTCTTGCAGGCACTGAAGGGAAAAGACCAGTGCAGGAGCTGCTTCAAAAAAGCTAACTCCAAGAGAATTGTCATTATTTTATCCATTTGTGATTTCCTAAAAGACTTCCATTGGCCAGGCCTCTCTGTATCAGACTTTACTTAGAGATTAGTCTGTGTGAAACTCTTTTCCCCAAAGGTATTTGTCAAAAATAATTACAAGCAATTATTAAATGTCATAGCCTAAAACTGTAGGCAAGAGCTAAGGCAAAGATCTAATAACAACAAAAAAAATATGTAAAGGAAAATGATTGTAATGATGTGTTATACTCATTTGAATGCAGAGTTCCAAAGATTAGCAAGAAGAGATAAGAAAGCCTTGCTCAGCAATCAATGCAAAGAAATGTAGGAAAACAATAGAATGGGAAAGACTAGAGATCTCTTCAAGAAAATTAGAGATACCAAGGGAATATTTTATGCAAAGATGGGCTGAATAAAGGGCAGAAATGGTAGGGACCTAACAGAAGCAGAAGATATTAAGAAAAGGTGGCAAGAATACATAGAAGAACTGTACATAAAAGATCTTCATGACCCAGATAATCACGATGGCATGATCACTCACCTAGAGCCAGAATTCCTGGAATGTGAAGTCAAGTGGGCCTTAGAAAGCATCACTACAAACAGCTAGTGGAGGTGATGGAAATCCAGTTGAGCTATTTCAAATCCTGAAAGATGACGCTGTGAAAATGCTGCACTCAATATGCCAGTAAATTTGGAAAACTCAGCAGTGGCCACAGGACTGGAAAAGGTCAGCTTTTATTTCAATCCCAAAGAAAGGCAGTGCCAAAGAATGTCCAAACTACCGCACAATTGCACTCATCTCACATGCTAATAAAGTGATGCTTAAATTTCTCCAAGCCAGGCTTCAGCAATATGTGAACTGTGAACTTCTAGATTAGATGTTTAAGCTGGATTTAGAAAAGGCAGAGGAACCAGAGATCAAATTGCCAACATCTGCTGGGTCATAGAAAAAACAAGAGAATTCCAGAAAAACATCTATTTCTGCGTTATTGACTATGCCAAAGCCTTTGACCATGTGGATCACAGTAAACTGTGGAAAATTTTAAAAGAGATGGGAATACCAGACCACCTGACCTGCCTCTTGAGAAACCTGCATGCTGGTCAGGAAGCAACAGTTAGAACTGGACATGGAACAACAGACCGGTTCCAAATAGGAAAAGAAGTACATCAAGGCTGTATATTGTCACCCTGCTTATATAACTTCTATGCAGAGTACATCATGAGATATGCTGGGCTGGAAGAAGCACAAGCTGGAATCCAGATTGCCGGGAGAAATATCAATAACCTCAGATATGCAGATGACACCACCATTACAGCAGAAAGTGAAGAGTAACTAAATAGCCTCTTGATGAAAGTGAAAGAGGAGAGTGCAAAAGTTGGTTTAAAGGTCAACATTCAGACAACTAAGATCATGGCATCCGGTCCCATTACTTCTTGGCAAATAGTTGGGGAAACAGTGGAAACAGTGGCTGACTTTATTTTTCAGGGCTCCCAAATCACTGCAGATGGTGATTGCAGCCATGAAATTAAAAGCCACTTACTCCTTGGAAGGAAAGTTATGACCAAGCTAGACAGCATATTAAAAAGCAGAGATATTACTTTCCCAACAAAGGTCCATCTAATCAAGGCTATGGTTTTTCCAGTGGTCATGGATGGATGTGAGAGTTGGACTATGAAGAAAGCTGAGCGCTGAAGAATTGATGCTTTTGAACTGTGGTGTTGGAGAAGACTCTTGAAAGTCCCTTGGACTGCAAGGAGATGCAACCAGTCCATCCTGAAAGAGAGGAGTCCTGGGCATTCATTGGAAGGACTGATGTTGAAGCTGAAACTCCATTGCTTTGGCCACCTGATGTGAAGTACTGACTCATTTGAAAAGACCCTTCTGCTGGGAAAGATTGAGGACAGGAGGAGAAGGAACGACAGAGGATGAGACATTTGGATGGCATCGCTGACTCAATGGACATGGGTTTGGGTAGAATCCAGGAGTTGGTGATGGACAGGGAGGCCTGGCATGCTGCAGTTCATGGGGTCACAAGGAGTCAGACATGACTGAGCAACTGAACTGAACTGATGTGTTCACAATAGCTTTATGAAGCTCTATATATTCATGAGAATATACAAGGCCACATGCACAGAGGACATCTTGCCTTCCCAGGGCTGTACGCAATTTAGGAAAATCTGAGAAGACACTAATGTTTCCTCTCTAGCTAACTTTAAGGACATGCATTGAGTAAGAAGTCAAGTCTAAGGCAGAGCTATCAACTACCAATGTGAATACTAAGGTATGATGCATCAAAACATTCACATGGAATTTTTTCACAAAGTTTGGGAAACTTACAGTTTCCTGGGAGTTAAGGAACCTTCTATGTTATCATTATCTGACCGCTCAGTTGACTAAACAGAGACTGCAGTAGATAAATATGACAATGAATACAGATTTGGCACAATTATTACAGTAAAGTTACTAAACAGAAAACAACCAAAATAATCAGCAATATCAACAACCTTGGGGAGGCACTGATGTAAAGTGTAGCCACTTTAAAAGTGTTCTCAGCCAAAATTTACAAGTCATGCCAAACAGCATGAGGATGTAGCCCATATACAAGAATAAAAAGTACTGCATAGAAACTGAGAAGATGTTGAATCTATTAAATATAGACTTTAGATCAATGATTTTAAATANNNNGGTGCCTAAAGGAAAAGAAACCCAAGAAAAACAGATATATATCAAAAGTTATTAAAATGGAAATCTTTTGTGCTTCAAAGGACACTACTAAGAAAGAAAAAAGAGAAAAATTGTACAATGGAAAAAGTTCTTACAAATTATATCTCTGAAAAAGGTCTAGTATACAGGATAAATAAAGGATATTTACAAATCAACAATTAAAAAACAAGAAACTCAATTAAAATGGGCAAAAATCTTAAATAGGAATTTTCCAAAGAAGTTATACAAATGTCCTACTAGGACATATCAAAGAACAGTGGCTAAATTGCAGTGAAGGATTAAGTTTCAATCCTTAGAATTCAGGTGTTTGATGTGCATGATATGCAATATCATGGCCTTCTCTTGTGGCTCAGCTGATAAAGAATCCACATGCAGTGCAGGAGACTTGGGTTCAATCCCTGATTTGGGAAGATCCCCTGGAGTAAAGGAAAGGCTACCCACTCTAGTACTTTGGCCTGGAGAATTCCATGGACTGTATAGTCTATGGGGTTTCAAAAAGCCAGACAAGACTGAACAAGATTCACTTTCATGCAATATCATACTGGCTTTTTTTTTCTTTCCTAGAATTATCAATTTATTAATATTTTCCCAATAGTTATCTTCCAGCAATAAATAAAACCCTAGCATGATAGGAATCATATCCATCTGTTTGTATTTTAGTTCTTGATTATATGTTATGGTATATGTTCAAACATTTGTTAGCTAAATATGTGAACTGGAACAAAAGTCTTATCACAATCAGGATGACTTGGGAAACCACAAGAACTTGCATATCATCAAAATGAGATTACAGGCAAGATGTCAATTCTTCCCAACTTGATCTATAGATTCACTGCCATCCTAGTCAATACTCTAGGCAGTTATTTTATGAATATTCACAAACTGATTTTAATATTTATCAGAAGAGGCAAAAACACACAACAATCAACAATACTGAAATTTAAAAAAATGGAGGACTGATGCTACCCAACATCAAGACTTTCTGTAAAGCTACAATAATCAAGACAGTGTAGTATTGTCAAAAGAATGGACAAATACATCAATGAAATAAAGTAGAGATCTCAGAAACAAATCCCCAAAATCTAGTTAACTAATATTTGACAAAGGAGCAAAGATAACGCAATAAAACAAAGACAATTTTGTCAACAAATGATGTTCAAATAAGTACAAATTCACATGCAGGAAAGATGAATCTAGATTCAAACCTTACCTCTTTCATTAATAACTAATTTAAACTGTATAAGAAGAGATCTAAGTGTGAAATGTAAAACTATAAAATTCCTAGAAGATAACATAGAAGGAAATCACATGACATTGGCAATGGTGATGCCTTTTTCAGTTCAGTTCAGTTGCTTAGTCATGTCTGGCTCTTTGCAACCCCATGAATCGCAGCATGCCAGGCCTCCCATAGGTTAATTTCCTAAATGTAAGCATCTTAAGTGGTACTGCTGTCCATAAATAAATATACATTATAGACATAATTGAAAATGAAAAACTTAAAATGAAAATGTACGCTCTGCAAAGACAATATAAATAGAATTAGAAGACAAAGCATAGCTAGCAGAAAATACTTTCAAAAGACACATTGATAAAAGCTTGTCATACACAATATACAAAGAACTCTTAAAATTCAACAATGAAAACATGAAACCTGATTAAAAATGGGCCAAACACCTTAACAAACACTTCACCAAAGAAGATGTACAGATGGTAAATAAGTATAGGAAAAGATGCTCTATATCATGTCACTAGGGAAATGCAAATTAATGCAGAATGGGGAGCAAATACTCACTCATTCAATGGACAATATCCAGAACACCGACAATGCCAAATGATGGTAAGGATTTGAGGCAACTGAAATTCAAATTCATTGTAAACTATGGTACATTTTAGACAAAGAATTACTAGGGTTAAAAAAGTAAGCTATCAAGCAATGGAGAGTATCGGGAATCTTAAATGCATATTACTAAGTGAAAGAAGCTGATCTGAAAGACTACATATTGTATTATTCCAACTACCTGACACTCTAGAAGAAATAAAACTGTGGAGACAATAAAATATCTTTGGTTACTATGGGGTTGGTGTTGGGAAAAATGAATAGGCAGAGCACTATTTTTAGGGCAGTGAAATTACTCTGTATGATATATCGATGGATATATGTCACTGAACATTTTCCAAGCCCATAAAATGATAACAAGAGTAAACTGTTAAGATCCACTATGGACTTTGTGTGATTATTATGTGTCCATATAGTTTAATCCTTGGTAAAAACTGTACCACTCAGGTGAGTGATGATGTTAAGAGAGGAGGCGATGCAGGTGGTATATGAGAGACCTCTGTACTTCCCTTTTAATTTTGTTGTAAACTTTGTTAAACTTTGTTAAAAGTCCCTAAAACATAGTCTCACAACTGTTACATAATGTAACAATGTTTTATTTTTAAGAAATGCAACTATTAACTATTTTAGAAATATTCAAATTTATTCTCTCAATTACCTGTGGAACCTTAAAAAATTCTATAAACCACTTTGGGATTCATGTTTTTCACACAAAAGAGAAAATGAATTCATATCCAGAAGATATCTCCGACTGAATAGTCTCTTTGTTCTATATCTATGTCCTACTTTAGAGGAAGTCTCTCTCTCTCTCTCTCTCTTTTTTTTTTTTTAATACAGGCAGACTGCCATAGGTTAAGACAGACAGACTGCCATAGGTAGCACCTTATCTTGATGTGTCTGGAATTTGAAAGCTTAACTGCTCTAAATTCTCCTACAAATGGACCCTACAGAGCTTGTTTGGTATTCTAGAAGGGAGAACTAGAACTCTTACAATTCAGATTTCCCCAAAACATCCACTATATGTTTGCATTTTCTTTGATCACATTTGTCCATTGGCCTGTCATATGCTCCAATATGTCATAGTTTCTCATCTTCAAGACTAAGTTGTAAAAACCTTTCCTTAACATTCACAAAAATAAATGACTTCTCATTCCTCATAAACCCAACAGTATATGTATCCTCATGCCATTATATTATGTTAATTAATTTTTCTTCCTTTTCAAGACAAGAGACTTAGAGGGTGGTATTTTGTCATGTGAATAGTTGGCTTATTAACATTTGGCATTAATACGTACATAGTAAATATTTATATGTTTGTGAGTAATACAATAATTAAATTAAGAAGTAATTTTGTATGGTAATTTATTCTCAAACATTATTTATTTAAATAAATAAATAAATGTTACATCTAGGGCTTCCCTGGTGGCTCAGACAGTAGAGTCTGCCTGCGATGTATGAGAGCTGGGTTATGGAGACCCAGGTTCTATTTGTAAACTATAAAACTTGTGCTCCAATAGAATGGAAAGTATTGAAGATAAATGGGAGAAAAGATCACAGATCTACTTCTGAAATGCTAATGACTTAAATAAACATGAAAAACTAGAAAACTTCATTATTACAACAATTATAAAATATAAATAATAGAAAGTATTCTCAACACACTAACTCTAAGGTTAAAAGAAAAAATTGATAATGGGAGAAATTACAGTGCAGTTTGTGATACTGTATTTTTAAGACAACTACTTGCTACTCATGTTAGGCATTCCCCCAAAAATCTTTTTTTCCTCTTTGACTATTTCATATTGAATCTCAATTTTTTTATATCAGTGCATGCATTTTTCAACTTCATTGGGAAGTAACAAACAGAATTAACTTGGTTCTGTATAAGAAAGTTGCCACAGACATTTTACTGACAATTGCTCATTTCACCACAAACATGAAGAAAGTTCCATATTCTGAATCCAGCTTATAATTCTGGGCAGTTCTGAAAAGGCCCGTAGTACTTAGCAAAGAATTTCTATGTTCAGTGTATCTTAAATATGCCCCTTTTTCAGGTGCCATCTGCTTTTTAAAAATTTTTTTTCAACTGAAATGAAACCACTTTTCAGAGATCCTGATAGCTCACTTGTGTAACTATTGACATTTCTGGTTCACAATACATCTACATATTTACCTTGAAGGCCACAGAAGATACTGAAACAAGAGGGGGGAGTAGGAAATATTTAACTTTGACAATTGCCCTCTGGACCTGTGAATATCATTTCAGGTCTGGACAATGATTGTGCAGTGTTAGCCAAATAATATAAACTCTGTTGGATCCATTTTATTATTTATGCTTTTTTAATTTTCATTTTTACCTATAATCCAAAGATCATTTTGCTTTCTTAAAATCCTGTATAGTGTTAGATACTAGATGGAATATTCTCTTCCCACAAATATTGTGACCATCTGCCCTCTTACTATCAAATTATTGGCTTATTCTTCCCCCTAAAAAACTATTTCAAACAACTATAGTAACTTTCTATGTTCTGATGTACTTTTCTCCCCAAGGAAAAGCAATATCTAGAAGTATAAAAGGAAGGTTTGAAAATGTTGGACCAAGGAAGCTCTGCAGGATGTGTAGAGAGAGGAGCTAAGTGACTCCTCTCTATTCCTCACTCACCAGGATGTGTGCTGTGTGTAGTCACAGAGGGACCTATTAGTAGAGACATAGTCTCTGCTTGAGGTTCCTAGTTGTGTCTATTAGCTGAACGCTGGAAAGCTATGAGGTTATTTCCTTGTATTACTCAAACTCTGTTCCTGTCATGTCTTCTCTTGCCTTTTTCGAGAGAAACTCCATGATGTTTTCACTATTAGTCATTTGTTATGTTCTTCTCTACAGGGTCACCAGGTTGTTCATCACACTTGAGAATTTCCTTCATGTGTGCTATTTGTTTGTGTATGTTTATGGCATATACCTTAGAACATGGTTTCAGATCATATTCCCTTATGTGGCAGCTTCAGAGACAAAGGATTTACCATTAGGAAATAAAACTGCATGTGATATGTACCAGGGTTTTCCTGTAGCTCAAACAGTAAAGAATCTGCCTGCAATGCAGGAAAACAGGATTTGATCCCTGGGTTGGGAAGATCCTCTGGAGAAGGGAATGGCAAGCCACTCCAGTATTCTTGCCTGGAGAATCCCATGGATAGAGGAGCCTGGCGGGCTACAGTCTGTGGGACTGCAAAGAGTCAAACACGACTGAGCGACTAACACACATGATATTTACCATCCATGTCAACTGAATCATAACCAAGACATATTTTTATTTCTGCATCAATGTAAGATTTATTATGCCAACTTTTTGTTGTTGTTGTTGTTGTCAACTGTCAGATTGCCAGTGCTTAAAACAGTGCCTGTCATACAGTAAAGGCTTAATAAATATGTTTAACAAATATGTTTCTAGACTTCTAAACCAAAACATTTTTTTCTAGGTCTGATCTCATGGTGGCTCAGACAGTAAAACATCTGCCTGCAGTGAGGGAGACCTGGGTTTGATCTCTGGGTTGGGAAGATTCCCTGGAGGAGGGCATGGCAATCCACTCCAGTATTCTTGCCTGGAGAATCCCTATGGACAGAGGAGCCCAGCAGGCTACAGTCCATGGGATCGCAAAGAGTTGGACATAACTGAGTGACTAAACACATTCTGTTTATGGATCTTATATTATTAAACATAAATTATCTTTTGTTTATAACTAGTACTAACACATGATCAAATACAGAAAACTGGTATATACATGCTTTCTGAATGTTGTCTAATTGAGTTCTCATTTGTAATCATTTTCAAAGGCATTTTATAGCAGTTAGCTAAATAATTCATGTAGGAAAAGTCATCAGAATATCTTTTTTACAGAGTTAGCTTAATAAATAATCTTGAGATGTTAACAGCATTTTAAAAATTTTTCAACATTGAAAATTTCTCAACTAAATTTCTCTAAAATTTCTCAACTAAATTAAAAAACACTCAACTAACATTTCAAAACATTATGTTTTGGTATGGTTTACTGTTGTTGGATTATAATTTTTATACAGAGTTTCTTGGTGTAATCATTTTCATATCACATAAATAGTAATATTTATCAGGTCAATCTTTTCAGTGACAAGTATCCATTGCAGAAATTCCTTTAAGAGCTAAGAGAAAATGAATATAATAACAAAATATACTAAAAATTCCTTTTATGGGACAAATGAGTCAAAATGTAAATATATTTTTTTATATTTATTAAAATATAGTTTACATGATATGAAATATACAGACCTGGCATATGCAGTTTGATTACTTTTGGTGAATGAAAACACCTGCCAACCATACCACTATCTACTTATAAATGTCTGTCACTACCTGATTTTTTTAACAGTTTTTTGAAGCCAGAGTTTATTTTTCTTTAAAACTTCTCAAGAATCTTTAACATGTCTATAGCCCATAGGATATCCAAGTTTAAGATGATATTATAGTCAGGTGGTGACTGATGTTTCCTGCACTGCTATATATAGCCTCAGAAGGATCCTGGGTAATCTATACCTCCATTTTTTCTTGTATGAAAGCTGATATTTGATGTCTAATATCTTCCAAGAATGAAATGGGTCTGATGAGAGAACAAAGATATAAAACCATTGCCAGGTCATAGTATTGTTACTTCAATACAGAAAAAAATATAAGCATATGCAGAATCTATGTGAAAATCTTTCTTACATTATTCTTTGAAACCAGGCCCTCAAAAGATCAGTTTGAAAAGCTGGGACCATGATGAATCACTCATATTAAGTGCAGCTCTTTCATAACTGATATAAGCTAACACCCCTCAAGATAAAAATCATTACCTGGATTTTTTTTTAAGCCAAAATCAGATCATCAATATTTTTATGGTGAAATCTTCCATTAAAATGCTTCAGCTAAATTTTTCTTATCAAGTTTTTGGTAGGTTTATGGTATAAATGGTCTAACATCTTGTGGTAGCTTGTGTGGAAGGTTGTGGATATTAAAAGAAATAACAGCTTGTACAAATGGTAAGTGTCTAAATGACATATAATATTAGAAAAAATAAGCTTCTTCTGAACAAAAGCTTTTATTTTTGAACAGAAAATTACAGTAGTGGATGATTTAACTTGGATAAGATAAGCTCCCTAAGATGAACATATTTGGATATCCATTTGAGTAACTTAGAGAAACGAAAAAGACCAACTAGCAAATGCGGCTTAAAGCCCTAGAAAATGTTGTATCTGGTTAGTTCTCTTACACTTTGAAAAGAACAGATGAACAGGTTTTCCCTGCCCTGCAAACTTTGCTAGAGCTTATGAATAATTATCCATTAGGCAATTTTTAATATTTAATGCAACCAAATTTTTGGCAAATTCTCCACTCACATGTTCAGTTGTCCTATATCTATATTATACTGTGACAAAATGTATTTTTGGGTTTTTGTTCACACTTTGGCATAGAAGTGAGGTTACACTACTGTGAGCTACAGTGGTATTGGAATTGTAAGAGAACTTAATTTAAAATGATGTAGTTCTTGAAGTATGTTAGTCATCATCCTGTACGTGACAAGAAACTCTTGAACCCCTCACAGCTTTCACAGCATATTTGAATAATGCCATATAATTAAATGTTTAGGTAGATCAATCTGGGCTTCCCAGGTGGCATCAGTGGTAAAGAACCCACCTGCCAATGCAGGAGACCTAAGATATATGGGTTCGATCCCGGGGTCAGGAAGATTCCCTAGAGAAGAAAATGTCAACCCACTCCAGTATTTCTGCCTAGAGAATCCCATGGATAGAGGAACCTGAGGGGCTACAGTCCAAGACAAAAGAAACTATTTCAAAAACACAAGAGATGATATGGACAAGTTCTTGACAAATAAAAAAAGAAGAAACTTTCCTGAACTAGTAGTTTTGTGTGTAGTATGTGTGGGTGTGTACCTGCAGAGTTTACATATTTTCCTAAATATTAGCAGTATCATAGTAAGTGTTTCAAAATAAAACTAAGGGAAATAAAATAACCTCAATGTTTTCTAAGAAATATGAGAAAATATAGGAATTTTACTGAAATAAAGGGCAACTTGAAATGTATTCAGATACTTATAATAAAAAATAATATTTATAATATGAAGTAATAAAAAGGCAGAAGGGACGGATACTAGTAAAGAAATCAAATGGCCAAATCACCAAGGGAAATAAAATTGAAAAGATGAAAGTAACACATACAAAGCTACAAAAGGAAATTTAATCCCCATATGCCCTCCAAACCCTCATTTTTGGTTATCTGCATGATATCTCTACTTGACTATCCTTCTGACNTAGGAATTTTACTGAAATAAAGGGCAACTTGAAATGTATTCAGATACTTATAATAAAAAATAATATTTATAATATGAAGTAATAAAAAGGCAGAAGGGACGGATACTAGTAAAGAAATCAAATGGCCAAATCACCAAGGGAAATAAAATTGAAAAGATGAAAGTAACACATACAAAGCTACAAAAGGAAATTTAATCCCCATATGCCCTCCAAACCCTCATTTTTGGTTATCTGCATGATATCTCTACTTGACTATCCTGCTGACACTTAAAACGTAACATGTCTAGAGCCAAGCTCATTAGTTTCTCTGTCTTTTCTGTGTTCCCATCACTGTCCATATCATCGTTATACTCCTAGCTCATCAGGCTATTAAGTGTAGTCATGTTTGATTTCTTCTTGTCCCGAGTCAGCCATATCCCATTTATCAAAAGTCTTCTTTAAAGAGTTTTTTCAAATTGGATACCTACTTTCAGTTATTACAATCAGAACCCCTTCATGTGTTATAGCTACTCTTCTGGAGTAACCACTATAAAACTGTGTCTATAAAAGCCACTGTTAAATTGTATCTATCTTCATTTATATAACTTTTTAAGTAATAGTAAGAATTATTTCATGATTTAATGACTTCTGAAGTCCAAATGTGGTCTCAACTTATAGTTATAATCAAATTAAAATCGCGATCAATTTAAATCAAATTTAAATCATAATGAATTTCCCAGGTTTCATCTTTGTTCTCCTTCAACATTTTATTCTTGATAATTCTGTGTACTTCCAAATACTCAGCCTACTAACTGAATAGTGATGACAACAAAACAGACTTCCATCTCCTAAATTATAGCTCAACAAATAAAAGCTAGCAGTTGATCTTAATTTGTAATCACACTCTTTCACACTTTTTACATATAATATTCACCCTTGTAAGTTAGATAGTATCTCTAGTACTGAGAACAGAACACTAAGACCCAACTTGATTAGACTAGTATATGGAGGAGTTTGGATTAGGCCCATGGGGTTGCCAAGAGTCAGACACGACTGAGCAACTTCACCTATGATGATTCAAGAGCCATCATGCTTTTAACATCTGTGCTTTTCTTCTTTTTGCTGTGTGCTCAGTCATTCAGTCATGTCTGACTCTTTGCAACACCGTGGACTGTAGCCTGCCAGGCTCCCTGTCCATGGAATTCCAGGCATGGAATTTTCCAGGCAAGAATACTGGAGTGGGTTTCCATTTCCTACTCCAGGGATCTTCCCAAGCCAGGAATCAAACCCGTGTCTCTTAGCTCTCCTGCACTGGCAGGCAGGTTCTTTACCACTAGCGCCATCTGGGAAGCCACGCAATAAGCAATCACAATTCAGAAAGTATTATTCAGAAGCACTTCCTTGTCGGCTATATTATTTTTTCAAATTTCAACAATTGTTATTTATCTAATAAATGCTTCTTATTTTTGACTTAGATTTATTTTGATAGTTTCTAATTGTGATTAAAATTAGAGAAGAAAAAGCAAAAATACACTGAGCTGATATACAAGAAGCACTGACCAAAGGATTTTACTCATACTCTAACATCTAATCCTGAAGTAGGCAGAGAAACAATTTTCTCCATTTCTCTGATGTTGAAATTTAGCCAAAGGTAAAATAACTTGCTCAGGATCACATAATAGGTAGTAAAGCCAAGTTTAACCTTCATTTAGTTAGATTCTGTGGCCATTATGCTATGACATTTGCAGGTATAAACATTAAATTTTCATTTATTCTTCCATTTAGCAAATGGTCATTATGTGCATCATATCAATCAGGAATTGTTTATGCAGATATAAACATTTTCAGCTTCTTTAATGGGGTCCCAGTAGAGCATTGCATTAGTTTTTATCAGTTCTTACTCTATAAAATTTTCAAGTCAGATTGTAGGAGAAACAGAAATGAAAATTAAATTTTAAAGATGACATCCAGAGTAAAGGACCAGTAAAGTCTAGGTTGTTTTCTATATTGAAAGAATTTATTAAATAAATGTACTTCAGTTATTTGGTAATTATGAGTCTCTGTGTGTGTGTGTATGTGTGTGTGTGGTCATAGAGAAAGCCTTACGAAAGCCTTTAATCATCACAACCATTTTAAAAATGAGACTGGAATACTTGCATCAAAGAATATATACTGTCACTTTTCTTGTATGATAATGAAACTTGAATACCTTTATTTATTATTTTCAAGTAAAATGGAACAATCAGGTGAT